>JBAJNP010003950.1:0-36247 GCA_036877545.1 Yasuhikotakia modesta
CAGCACAGGTGGTGAAGATCTGAACACACAACAGCACAGGTGGTGAAGATCTGAACACACAACAGCACAGGTGGTGAAGATCTGAACACACAACAGCACAGGTCATGAAGTTTCTGTGTTAAGTAACATGTTCAGTAAACAGTAAGTGTTCAGTGCATTAAAGAATCAACACCACACAGAAAGGCCCAGCAACGCATACAGACTCTTCCGAGAGATCGTTCTGTCTTCATTTGGTAAATCTTTCTTCAGCACAGTGGGACTGAAGTCTTTAATTAAACAGAGTTAAATACTCTGTGGGTCTCCTGTGTGTGTGTGTGTGAGAGAGACAGAGAGAGAGAGAGGGAGAGAGTCTCCAGGGACCGTCTTATTCTATTTCATTGTCTCTGATTAAAGGATAAAAAGGTCCATTGGGACCCAGAGTCACATTGTACACGTCACGTGTGTACATCTCTGATCATGTGTGTGTGTGTGTGTGTGTGTGTGTGTGCAGAGCGTGAGAATACACAGATTCCCACACTGAACATCACTGTTTGTACAACTCACATAATTTCCTTTGCGTCTGCAGTGGACAAACACATTCTTACACGTTTAATAAAGATATCAGACGTATTTTGAGATGTGTTTGCTGTATCTGAATCTATAATCAAGCTATTCTTAAACTACTTCTGATCTGAACTACCATGCTAGTAAATAAGGCACCGTTGCTATAGTTACATTCTCTCGTCTGTTTTGTGGCATATGAAAATGTCCAATTTTAATAATGAAGAACTATATGTTAAATAAAAATACATACTTCAGCGGTGTGACATAATTCAGAGTGAAACAGAGGGGGTGTGGCTTTTTACACAGGAAGTTGTTTGGACCCAGGAAAGTAGGTGTGGCAAACAGTGCATGACCTTTAAAGGGGCGTGGTTAACAGCTCTGACTCCGCCCAACCTGTCAGACTGATGTGATTACAGACTAAAACATGTTTTTTTTAAAAATGATGTGCACAGATGAATTATTTATAAAAAAACACTGCAATATTCTATACAAATAGAACAAAATATTTAGATTTAATGCTGATTTTAAGATTAAAATGAGGCTTATGTATGTGTGTGAAAGTATCTGTTAAAGAATTAGAGAGTTTTTGACGTTTTGAACGAACACAGAAATGCAAAAGTCAGCCGTTTGTCTCGGCCTGTTGTTTCCATCACTGTTTGTTTATATTAGGAACAGAATGTTTCTCTTCTGCTGTTCTTTATGGGAGTCAATCATGGAACAGAATTCTGATCTTAGAACATGCGGTTCTAAGATGTGCAGATGAGGCACATCTGAACATACACCAGAGGCACTTTAAGTCTTTTCACTGAGACAGTTTTATAGTCACGAGATTTGAAGTTCTCTGACCTTTCAAGATGTTTTAAAGAGTTTTTTCATTTTAACTGTTAAAGTTGTTAGTTATTTATTGTATCTGTCAACAAGCTAACTTTGTCAAACTGCATTTACACACACATTTAAAAGACAAGAAAATACAAAAAAGCTTGTCAGGTCTTAGTTTAGCAGTACTGTAGTGTGAGCGTTTATACACAAGCCTGCTGTTTAAATCAAAACATCATCTTATCAAATACATTTCACAGTTTTCTCACATAATGAAACTTGAATCAGAAGAAAAACTTTGCGTAACAAGTAACACTTTATTCACGTACACAAACTTGTATCCTGGCTGCACATTTAAATAAACTTTAAAGTTCTATGATCTTGGTCTGCACCTAATTTACATAGAACCCATGGAGCCCCAATCCAGGAAGGGCGTCTCTGTTCCCCGCAGGTCTCTAAAGAAACACGCTGCTAAATGATGTGTACAACCCCAATCTCCCAAACAAAAGCTTTATTTTAGATGTTGCCACAGGTATTCTGTGGACCGGAGTCTAAATGTATTCAGTGTTTCATAAGACAAGAACCGAGATGCTAAACAAACCTCTCATTTTAAACAAAACAGCTCAGTTGTAGTTATTCAACAACAGCATAAAACTCAAGCCCAGGGGTTAGTCAGTAAACAATTAACTAGCTGTTTAAGTATTTGTTCTGTGTGTGTGTGTGTGTGTGTGTGTGTGTGTGTACTGTGATACTTTCCTATGATTTATACGCTACTGAAATAATCACAATTAAACACCTGCAGTCCAAAAGTAAATGTTATGAAATCTTTGTGTTCTGCAGTCGTTCTCAATGACTTCATCAACACTTACTCTAGTGATGTGGAATTTTAAATGAATCACAGATTTGTGGAAGAGTAACAGGAAACGTAAACATCAGACAATCATGCAAGGAATTCTGGGAAATTAAAGTTAACATTGGGAATAAAGCACATCTGTCTGATTTTAGATGCTAAACCTGATCCTGTATCAGTAATACTGACTGATAACAGACATGAGTTTAATGCAGTGGATTTATAATTCACATGTGGAGGAAATTAAAGGTTGGCTTGTTGTTGCAGTTTAAGATCTGTTTCAGCATTACAGACATATCTCAACACAACCATTACATGCAGAAAGACCAAAGAAAAGGCTGGAGTGAGATTAAAGACCCTCACCCTCACAGAAATGACCACAGTTTCTGCCAAAATGCCACAGTTACCGCTTATTCTGTAGCGGCTGCCGAGGCAAAACCCTTCAAACTGCTAACTTGTGTGTCTCCATGTTTTCACCAATAGATTTGATACCTCAGACTGTTAATGAGAAAGAGTCACACAACACACAGAGTGGACTGGCACTGTTCCAGCAATTGTCAAAGCTCAGCGATCTCCACGCTGTACCACCCTGTGGTGCCACCGTGGTCGTGACCCGGGCAGAGAAGAATGAGACGGTTTTAAAAAGGGCAAACAAAGGCATTTTTTGCTTAAAATGGCACATTCCATTCTCAAGGAAAAAAGATGGAAAAAAGTTTCTTAGAAGACCAACATTTCTGCCAGTTTCTCCCAACAAACCTTGTGTTGGGCAGACCAACAAAAACAATTATGCGGTCGCAACAACCCAACCTCTGTTGACACGTCTATGCAGACCCCATAAGCGCGTTTGCTGAATGTGTGTGGAAACTATTCCAATTGGGGCCAAATCTGCCGCATGTCTGGAAATTGTTGGTGTGACATCATGCACTTATAGGGTGGAAAAAGCAAGACACCACAGTTGCCCTGCTGGTACAGAACAGCTCTACATGTTAGTATTAATTACTGTTTTACAAGCCATATTTAGCCTCAGAACCAGCATTCTGTTTATCTCACTGGCGCCGTCACTTAATGCCACGATCCGTCAGTGTCTGCAGACCCAATGAAACTAAATGATGCAGATCTTTAAAGACGTCAAACTCTGGATTTCTGCAACTATTAAGAATTCACACCCTTTAAGAGGTTTTCTAACATCACCAGGACCTCTGCTATTCCAGGAATAGTTTAACATAATAATAATTATATCAAAAATGTTACGTTTTGTCAGCATTCAGTGTGTAACATTTGCCTCTCTGTCGCCATCTCTGTTTAAAATATAAAAGTACAGGTTACAAACTTTATGAGATCATTTTAAACTCTTATATACTCACTCAATAACTGCTGAATTTATGTTAATTTTAACCTATCATGTTGTTCCAAATCCACAACCAAATATTAGAAACTCTGCTAAACATTTTCCTTGCGTAAAACAAAGGAAAGAGTTTAAAATGACTTGCGGGTGAGTAATAAATCACAAGAATGACATTTTTGGCTGAATTTAAAATAGCTTTTACACCTACAGGACTTGAGTCACCTTGTGTTTGAGCGGATTTATTTAGCCTTTAATTACATTTCCATTAAAACCGTCTCATTACAGTTACATTTACATGAATAAAAATGTCTCAGATTCAGTGCAAAACACAACAAGACCAGTAAACTCTGGCTGAGGTGGTAAAATAATGGTTTAAAGCAGTTCAGCATGCATCATATACTTAGCTGCTCACAAAACCACACCCCTCAAATATATGTGGCACATATAATCTTATGAATAAAGGTTCTTCAAGGTTCTTCACAGCGGTACCACAGAGGAACCATTTTTGAAAGTTGAACCAGACTTAGCCAACCAGACTTTGTGCTGGGAGTAAAATGTGGAAATGTATTTTGAAGCTGATGGGAAACTTTGTTCCAGTTGCCTTTGTCACCGAACCCCTGGGGTGCCATAGACACACAGTCCACGAACCTCATTGTTTTATAGAAAACCTAAACTGTACAGTTTTGAGCCGTGTCCAAAATACTGACACCATTGTTTAAACAATAGACCATAAACATTACAATCCATAAACACAACAAACACATCTCAGGTTTGCATTGCAATTACAAACAGAGCAAGACAACAGAAAGCAGCTCCTCTTATAGCTTTAATACAGAGATACAACACGTCAAACAAACGAGTGACTTTAGTATTAAGTCTTGGAGAGATTAGGTGCGTTTTGCTGTAGCGCGTTTTACGCATCGCCGGGAGCGCAAAACAAAAGCTGATGCTCTCGCAATTTTTCGCAAGGGTTAAACTGAATCGTTTTGCTTGGTTTCTAGGGATAAAACGAAGTGAATAGGTTCAATCTTACCGTAGTTTTTGCGCGTCTCTTGACCCGCGGTTGACGCGTAAAGCGCAGACTGGCGTCTGACACGGACGCGTAACTGCAGCTTCCCAAGACATTCACACCCCGCCTACATCTCATGCATTATTACACCCAGCATCCCTGTTTATTCCTGAAACAAACTACAACCAAGTCTAACACCAAATGCTCTTTATAATAATTTGTTAGGAGAAACACCCGCATATAAAACAGATGTTAATGGACAGTAAAAACGCGCTTGGCAACAAACGCGACCCCGTTTCTATAGCTGGTAAACATGCATGTATTTTAAATGTGTTTTTTGGTTTATTCCGTCCTGGCTACTGATTTATCTCTGATTTATTTTAACAAATCTGCCTTGAGTTTTAATTTAGCTGTAAGTTCACCAAACGTTTGCGACTCTGTATTTAATCCCGTGAAACAGCGACACCCAGAGGCGACGCTCGACCAACACAAAAACTGCAACGACAGGCACCAATGAATATATATATATATACAGCTTTAATTTATCTGCGTGCTCTGACACAAAATATATCATAAGTAAACAATTTCCTTGATATCGTACAAGTAATAATATTTATCATTTTTATATCACAAAATGAATATCTTATTCTCTTACAGTTTATTAGATAAAGGCAGGACACACACACACACACACACACACTCACTCTATCCAAACAACACACACACACACACACACACACACACACACACACACACACACACACACACACACACACACACACTCTATCCAAACAACAATGGGGAATTATAATGTAAATAAAAAAATAAATCACATAAAATGAGAAATAAGGGGTATTTTGAAGAATTCACATTTGAAAACATTACACCTTTTACTCATTTTCATTCTCACATTTTCATACAGCAGAACACTGGGAGAACCTTTTATAAACAAATTACACATCCTGTTAACTTGGCCTGATACTTTTCCCTGATTATTTTACCGTAATCTGAAGTTTGGCAAGGAAATAAACATACATTCCTAGCTGACGTAAACGTCTCTGTGTGTGATTCATTTGAGCTGTAAGGCAGTTCACACAGAAATACAGACATCCACAAACTCATTTGAGTCCCTTTATTTTTTCCCCTAAACCCCTCATATACTGTAAATAACAGCGACAGAAACACAGTAATTACGACTGAAGAGTTTCGCTACACAGACTGAATCTCAGTTAGCAGACCTGTGATTAAAACCTCTTCAGGTTAATATTTCACTCCAAAGATTAAAGAAATAAATACCGTACTGTGGAACCTGTGCTAGCGCCAAAGCTTTAACCTTTAGCTCTTTAACTTTAGCACAAATTTAAGGATGTAATTTGTGTTTCAATTTATTGGCTACATACACACGCGCACACACACACACACACACACACACACACACACACACACACACACAATATCATAAAAAAGCAGCAATATTGTTCTCACTTCCTTGAGTCTTCTATTGTGTCTCTGTACAGTGGGTGTAACCAGAGAAAAACTCCAGAAATCTCATGGGAACGTTTGTGCATGTTTAGTGCACCGGTGTGAAGGCCCTGGGTTCTTAGAGGTCCGTGTGTTCTGGGTTAAACCAGACTCCTGGATGTCCCATTCAGCGCTGCTGATTTCAGCCGGGCTAAAGCACTACCGCTGCTGCTGGGTGGGCTGGACTGCAGTGCTGCTCCTGGCCTCTGTGTGGCGCTGCTCACCTCAAACACCTCGTGAATGGCCTTCCGAAAGCAGTGGAAGTTGTAGTCTATCAAACCTGTGGAGTGAGTTTACAACAGACAAATTAGCTTAATCTGATTTCATTCAGAGTCAAATAACGCAGAACACTGAGCATAAAATAGGATTTCCTGTTTTTATGTCTTACCAATGTTACAATATCAACAAAAAAATTCTGTATCGAACAGCAGATTTTATGTAAGTTAGATCTGCTGCCTGAAAACTTCACACACCTCAACCATCAATTCAACATGCTAATTTTCTTCCTCACCTTTCCTCTCGAAGCTCTCCTCCCTCAGGATGCACACCAGAGCCAGGAACTTGGTGACCTCTTTGAGGTAAAGCACTGTGGTGTTGTTCAGCTTTATAATGGCCAGAGACTCTTTATCATAAGCGTTGCCGCTGCTGTCGTCCTTCAGTCTGTAAGTGGAACAAATGGATCAGAACCATTTTATTTAACCTTCATGACAACATTAATGTCCCATGGTACATGTCCACAGTTGCTCACCCGTAAATACAGGAGACATCAATGACAACATCTATCATGTCACAGCAGAGCTCATATGACTGCATGTCCACAGGCGAGCTGTCGGTGGCGATGTAAATCTTACTGACCACGTCAAACAGAAACGCTTTCTCAATGCCAGAGTTCTGAGAGGAAACAACCACGAGGAACATGAGTTTTCTTCTACAAACATCAGTTATGGCACCTACAGCATCTAGATCTCAAAACTACACAAATATGGTCTGAAATCTCATTTAGAAGACAATCCTGAGGTAACGTTGAGCTTGAATCAGTCTGGCTGAGGAGAGACGCTGCATACGTACAGAAATGAAGATGTTGAGGAGATTCTCCAGCGTGGGCAGCTGAGGAATGAGCTTCTGGACCACTTTACTGAAGGCCTCAAATATGGAGTGATCATAGATGCTGGTGAGATAGAAACTAAAGCCAAACAAAGACAAAAATCAGCCGTTTACTTCATGTTTATTCAAATGACTGTACCACTAAATGTAATGATAAGAACAGATCATGAAAATAAAAGGAAACCAATAGAGAGAAACAAAGTGAAATGAAACAATATAATTTATAATAAGACCAGAAATGATTAAGAAAGTAAATCTGCATTGATAAATTGTGGAAATGTAATATTATGGGATGGGCTTGTATAATTGTCACTCTGTTATCATAGAAATATCTTCCAAGAAAACACAGCCGGCTAGAGCAGGAATATAACACAGAATTCCCAACAAATCAACATTTCCATCTGTTAGGAATGAGGCAGGAATGCGAGTCCCACCTGAGGTGAAGCTTTTCCAGACTGGCGTCGGTCAGATCGTCATTGGCTCTCTGGTGAATGTCTCTCTGCGTCTCAATCTTATGGTCATCAGACAAACCATCAACCTTGTGTATAAACACCTCGAAATTGATCTCTGGATTCACCCTGAACGCCCGCGACACCGTCAGGTGCAGCCGCCCTAACGCTTCCACATAATCATCCTGAAAGAGAGACGGAGAGAGAGAGACAGACAGGAAGAGACAGACGTCCACAATTAAACTTTAATTTGACATTAGTCTACAGAAACAAGTCGAATCACATTGTGTTGTTTTCAGCTCACCTGCGCATCAATGACGAAGATCAATGCCCCTGTGCCTCTGAAAATCACCTCATAATCAAACGTCGGGTCAAAGAAGTCCACCTGCCCGGGAAAATCCCAGATGTGGAAGTTGACGAAGGAGCTGGCTGAGATGTCGTCCTTCTGTATCTTATTAGTGCTCTCCAGAAACAACGTCTCGTTGGGGGACATCTTATGAAAGACCACCTGATATTCAAAACAACAAAACTCTTTATTATCATAATAATAATCATTATAATGTCATTAACATCTCAGCTCAAGCTAGAACACTTTTATAATGTCAAAGAATATTGATATTGATCAACATTGACAATATTGATAATACAGTGCATGTGCAGTAAGTGAATTGCATCCTATCATTGTAATTGTTAATGATACGTAAGGATCCCATGTTACCTTTTGAATGGAGGATTTCCCGCTACGCCTCAGTCCCATCAGCAAGATCCTGGGTTTATTATCGGCAGAAGGAGAAGTTTCCAAGTTTTCCTGCATCATATCCATGTTTTCCACGCCGTAGCCGAAATCCTTAGGAAAAGAGTCCACCAGGCTTCCGGCTAACTGCTGCTCGTACTCCATCGCCATTATAACTCGCTTTATAAAGCTTCGGACCCTCTCAGCTGTCTTTTAAGAGCCCGTGGGATCCGTTTAAACGATCGGGATACAGGTTTAGTTGGGATTTAGATAACGCGGTTTCATTATTGAGAAGCGCTTCGCTCGCTGCATCCACACAAACGCAAACAGGAAGCTGGTCATGTGACAGGCACACGTGAGAACGGCTGCAGGGGGGCGGAAATGCCCACGGCGTGAGCGGTCTCTTCAGTGAGCGGCCTGTGTATGAGGCGATCTGTGATCTTTGAGTCTCTTTTTACCAGTTCAGAAAACACTAAAGTTTGGAAAAACACTTTTGGTTTATTGTTATTATTTTTGTGGGATTTTTAAAGGTCCCTGTACTGGGTGCAGCGAGTGCCGGGATCCGTCCAGCAGGGGGCGCTGGCAAACACACATTTGACGCTCAGGACGGCCGCTGAGGGAGAAGAAGTCGCGGCTGTGTTTCAGGAAAAGCGACTGTATTTGACAATCCGTGAGTAAACAGTGTCGTGCTGGACAGTGTTTATTAAAATACGTGTTTTTAAACGTATTTCTTGTTAAACTTGTGGCACGTGGTGGTCGTGGCTGCAGCGTGAACGGAGTTTCGGCTCCTGTGGTTGTTTGGGTCACAATGACACCTGCTTGTGTTGTTTATGGTTATTTAACAATATCGACACACATCTTTAGTATATAATCTCTTATTATTAAGGAAATAAAAGGGCTTTAATTTGGGGAATGTGGGTTATCTTGCTTTGATGGTTGCAGTATTTTGGCTAAATATGACAATGCTCCTCTGCTGGTGTTATTATTATCAATTAATATGATTATTAATTATAGTATTATTCGTATTATTGGTATTCTTATTATATTTTGTTTATTTGTTGTGCTGTTTATACGCTGTTTGTGTTTGTTTGTTTGTGTATTTGTTTAAACCCTGTCGAATTATGTACTGTAGTATATACTGTATATATAACTATATACTATAAAGCTTATTTCCAGTACAGTATATACATTAAATTAAATAAGCGTTATAGTTATTTATAAATCAATCCTTCACGTTATAATCGTGAAATCTAACATGTTATAATCATGTTGGCACTAGTCTGGATTTGAAAATTTGCATATTTATATAAATTATGCTTAAAATATCTGTACATTGATATAATATTTGTTATATAATATTTTCATTTTAAACCAAGTTAAATGGCTGATTAAACGTTTATGTGAATACAGAATTATGTAACTATTGACGTAGTTAATGGTTTAATCTGTCAATTAACCAATAAATGAACCTGATAAGGTTTCTGAAACCAGTTTAAAAGGGTAACATTGTTTCCTCTGTTTAGAGTGTCTGTTTGCAGGTATGAGTGTCCCAGACTACATGCAGTGCGCTGAGGACCACCAGACGGTTCTGGTGGTGGTGCAGCCCGTCGGGATCGTCCCGGAAGACCAGTTCTTTCGCATCTACAAGCGCATCGCTAGCGTGTGTCAGGTCAGCATACGAGATTCCCAGCGTGTTCTCTTTATCCGCTACCGCCATCATTACCCCCCCGAGAACAACGAGTGGGGAGACTTTCAGACGCACCGGAAAGTCGTGGGTCTCATCTCCGTCACCAGTTGCACCACGGCCAAAGAGTGGCCGCAGACATCGGAACGTTTCCACGGACAGAAGGAGGTGTTCGGATCCACGCTGTACGATTCCCGGCTGCTGGTGTTTGGGCTGCAGGGCGAGGTGGCCGAACAGCAGAGGACAGATGTCGCCTTCTACTCGAGTTACGACGACTGTCCGGATGTGGAGAAACGGGTGGAGGATTTTGTGGAGTCTATATTCATAGTCCTGGAGTCCAAAAGGCTGGACAGAGCCACAGATAAATCCGGAGATAAGATTCAGCTGCTGTGTGTTCCCTTCGAGAAGAAAGACTTTGTGGGGCTGGATACGGACAGCAGGTGAGTTTGGGTTCTGGAACGAACAGAATGATGGTCTGATGTGAGGTTCTGCTTGAGGCTTAAAGTTTATTCTAATACATTTAAAAGCAGAAAAAAACACATTTTTTGATGAACTTAAGAATGTTGTGAGGGGGAAAATCCATTCATTTAAAAAATTGTTCACAAAAGTAAATATTAGTTGCGTTTGTTGCAAGAATCGCACAACATGATCGGTTTTGTTTATAGGACAGCATGAGTTTCTATCCTGTTTCATGATTTTTTCATTTTTCATTGTTGTTTTTTCTTCCCTTGTCTTGTTTTGCCTTGTTTTATTTGTTTTTCTTCTTTTCTTTCATACTGTCCTGTGAGTTTATTATTGGGTGTGAAAAGGTGAGCTTGTGAATCTACTGCTTTTCTTCATTCGTATCCCATCAGCCTCCTTTTCCCCTGAGAGACGCTGTGGTTGGACCTCCGTTCTCTTGTGTCTCAGTTAGAGCAGAACTCATCCGACCCGGTTGGGCTGAAAGTCGTGTGCAGGGACAAAACAATAATACAACAGTTTTGCCAGCAGTTTGTAATCTATGTGTTCTTGTGAGTCAGTCGTTTAAAGATGAAGTGTGTAATTGAGTTTTGTTTGACGTTAAAATACTACATTTCCTCAGGTTGGATGTGTGAGACAATTTTAAAGAAAGTATTTGCAAGTCAGTTTTGTAAACGCCTTAGCTCTGTCTTTTAACTTTTCTCTGTTGTTTTTGAGCGGCCTGACATGTCAGCTTCTGGCTCGACCAATAATGTGAGTTTGGGGCGGGGTGTGGGAGTGTACGAGGAAGCCGATTGGAGGTTCATATTGTTGTAATGACGTGCCACCAGTGATGCAGAAATTACACACTTCATCTTCGTCCCTGAAGTCTGGGACTGTACGGACACGATTCTCAGGGATGTGGTGTCTGACAGGGGCAAGTGTTTGATGGAGGTCTCACGCAGAAGTTCATGGATGTCATGCAGCGATTCATGAACAGTCTCTTGTCAAGCTTTTGTGCTCTTGTCACCTACAATTACAGCATGAATCTGTAAATGGCATCTGTGCACTCAGAAGTGAGTTTACTTCCTGTTCAATAGGAAGTCAGTTTATCCTGTGAAGAAACTGTTGGAGGACGGCCAGTCTTTTTATTGTTAGCAGAACTTTTAATTGTTAGCAGTAAACATAAATCATTGGCCAGAAATGATGAGTCATTATCCTGTGGGTATTTATTTAAATTATTGTGTTGATAAATTCATTTAGTGAGTGTTATAAGTATAAATTAACAATAAATATAAAAGCTTATTTATTATTATTATTTATGGCTAAAACGTAGGGATGCACCAATGATTATAATAATTACTATTGTTATTGTGTGTTTTATTGCAGATATTATAAATCTATATTGTTTCGCCTGTTTAAAAGAAAAACAGATTAATTATGCATGAAAATCTAAAAGGGCAAATGTAATATTAGCATAATTGGACCAGAACTGGAAAACTAATGGCACTGGTATTCACAGACAGTGTTGTGATGTTAAAATTGTGTTTCGCTACATGGAAGTTAAAACTTTTGTAAGTAACGAAACTTCTGTGCTCTTCTGACTCCCACCTGAACAACACTTGGCCCTTTTACACACCTAGTACCTTTTGGGGTCCATCCAACATAATTGTACCCCCCCATTCATAAAAACCCTAATGCCTAAGCATTGAATGACCTCATCCCCAGAGGATAGACACAAAGTTGCTTTTTTGCCACCTTTAGTTTTAAGACCCCTTTAGTCCTGCCTGTGCTTTTGTCTTCCACTGCTTCCACACTCTTTCTTTCTGTATGACAGAAGATAAAGCTGAAAATGCATCAACATGTTTATGTTGCACTAAAGGAGAGCCGATAAAATCGCATTGGCCCAGCGGTGATAAAATTAAGTTGAATTAAATATGGCTGATGTCACCTGCATTTGGCTGCGAGCGAGTCTTGCGCTGATTAATGACTGACCCCCGTGCGTAAGAGACGGATGTTTGTCTGACAGAAACCGTTGATGAGATTTCTCTTTCTCCTCAGGCACTATAAGAAACGCTGTCAGGGCCGCATGAGGAAACACGTGGGAGACCTGTGTTTGCAGGCGGGCATGTTGCAGGACGCCCTTGTGCATTATCACATGGCCGTGGAGCTGCTGAGATCGGTCAATGACTTCTTGTGGCTGGGAGGTAAGACAGTGAAATGATTAATAATTGATAGATTTACTTTATCATCAGATGTGTGCAGATGTGTTGGTCTGAATGCAATGATAGGGCATCCTGCCTGCCTATCAAACTCTGTGTATGTTCATGCGTATTGGAGGGGGCGTGGCTTTGGAGAGTGCTTTAACGGGAGGGCGGGATCATATGCTTTTAAAGCTGGCATGCTATTGCTAGCCTATCTTAAATTGGCTAGGCTTAAAACACCTTTACGCTAGAGGATTAGCAACATTTAAAGATATAACAGTCTCCAAACACTTGCAGTTTCCAGATGAACTGTCTCTTCATGAATAAAAACAGGAAGCGGCGTCTGTTTTGTTCCTCAGCTGCTCTGGAGGGACTGTGTTCGGCCTCTGTCATCTTCCATTACCCAGGAGGCACTGCAGGAAAAAGTGGAGGCCGCAAACCAGGTGTCTCCTCTGCTGCAGACGCCGGCAAAAGACACAGACCTGGTCAGTGTAATCTTATACCTTTCCAACTCCTTCCCATTGCTTCAATCTGCCTAAAAGGAAAATATTTTGTACGAATAACTCTGTTATTAATGTGTCTGCATGCGCTCAGATCTAATGTTGCTTTGATTGGCCGTGTCTTTAATGAAACGTCACTAGGAGTGAGTCTCATCTCTCCTCTATGGACAGCAGCAAAATGACTTCTCTCTTTTCTAACTGTGTGGGAAAACCTCAGGAATTTCACAATATTCCAGAAGAAAGCAGGAGAATTATTCTAGATTTTTTTTGTCTTTCTTTATGGTTTGCTCTTTCTATCATGCTCACATGATAACATTCATTTAGGCCTGTAATGTAGTTAAACTGTGTTTTGGAAATCCAGTATCCAGGGTCCACAGTCCAGAGTTTGGCTCCAACCCTAATAGGCCTTGATTAGCTACTTCAGGTGTGTTTGATCAGGGTTGGAGCTAAACTCTGGAGCAGGATTAAAGTTTATATTTACAGTGGCCCCAAAAGGTGTGTAAATTTTATTCACTTAAGTCACTTATTGGACTCGTAAGTCACATTAGAAAAATGTCTGAATACTAAAAGCTCAGATGTTTTTTGGTTGCCAAATGTTAGCATTAATTTATTTTGTAAGTACATTTTTTGGTGTGACGTAAGTGTCTAAAAACTTTAAGGTCTCTGTATATACAGACTGTAAAGTTTTCTGTTTAAGAAACTTTAATACATTACACACAATACCCCAAAAGTGACTAATTATGTTTGTTTTAAGCTTGCATGCTTCCTGAGCGTCTGCTAACGGTAGTTACTGTTAATAAATCCATCACTGATCTGCTGCATGTGTGATAAACAGACGCTGTACAGGCGCTTAATCATAACACAGGGACGTAAAGATGAAAACCAGCCATTATGTGCTTCATAAATGCTGCACTAACACTGACGCTCAAAGAGTCACCCGGTTCTGTCTCTGTTTATCTGTCTGTCTTTAGGCGCGCAGGAAGTTCTGATTGATCCAGGTACAGTACAGCGCATGCAGGTGTACATATGGCTTTTATTCAGTTTGGCTGTGTGCTTGTGCTGTAGTTTTAGTGTTTGGTTTGTGCATGCATGAGGGCGGCTGTGTTCATGATCTGATGGGGTTAAAATCATTTCTGCCATGCGTTGGGGTTTTTTTTTGCAGTGTTTTTGCAATCATTAGATGGGGTGTTTGTTTTTCCTCTGATTTTCCTCTCTGATTCTCGCAGACAGAAGCAATTATCAGATTTAATGACTGTTAGACTGACTCATCAAACCTTTATTAAACCATTTTCAGCAGAGATGCTCTGATTGGATTTTGATTGGATTTTAAAAGCCATTTTTACTGTTTAAATCAGGCTGTGATTTATTGTGCTTTTGACTTCTGTGTTGAGTGTTTTTATTTATTTAAACTCTGTTACACAGCAGAGTTTGTCAGACCTGTACACACACTTAACGTATTGAGTCTTTATTGCCGATGTGTATCCGCTACACCATCAGAGGGCGGTGTTGTGTGCTGGGTCTGGTATAAAGATTCAGATCACTCACTTTTAAAGAGTGTAGTGTAGAAGAAATGAATAGAAGAATTTACTAAGTTCACATGAAGTGAAAAGATTTCATTATGAATTGATTTTTCATTACTGTAATACAGTTAAAACAGTGGCTCTTTGGCAAACATACAAGATTATAGAAGTGCTATTTCAGAGCAATATTTTTCATATTATCTGGACTCTGAGACTTGTGGGATTTGACACATTTGAGGGCGATTCAGTGTGGATTGATTCATCCAGTAATATTTAAGTGGATGGTGACATGGTATTAAAGGTTAATTTAATGAATAGATAGTTCAGTTATAGAGAGGGTTACTAGTTATCCATGGGTGGGTAATTAAATAGGTAATTTTGTGTTCCTGTAGCTCAGATGGTGGAGCATTGCGCTAACAGCACAAAGGTTTTGGGTCCGATTTCCAGGGACCACAAGTACTGAACACAGATGTGTAACTTTATATTGTTTTTAAGTGCATAAATGCAAATTAAGTTGAATAAATTTATACCCACCCACCTTAATTTCACCCCCTTCCAATAACTAAATTACTAGATGAATGAATGCTCAGATAGTCATTACACAGGCTTGCATGAATTCTGTATTACATTTTGATGAGATCTTTTATTTAGAATAACACGCACAATAAGACCAGAAACATTTATTATGAAAGTGAATGAAGTGGTTTCATTTTCTTGTTGTCTTTAATGAATGTCACAGGTTTGTAATTGTTTTTCCGTCAGCAGGGAATCATGTCATCTGTGCTGGACTGCAGAGGTTGTGTCAGTGTTTGAGAGCATGTCAGATGCTCCAGTCATCATTGCTTCATATCTGACATGATTTTAGTGTGTCATAAATGTTTCCAGCTCTTGTCTGACCAGTGAATGCAGTTATGTTTCAGCTTTGCAGTGGCACATGTCAGAACGCATGTAGAGCGCTACTTTTTTTTGAAAGGGGATTTCCACTTCCTGTTTCCTGTCCAGGTGCTCTGACAACCAATGGGATCAGTGCGGACACCAGCGCTGAAATCGGCCGAGCCAAGAACTGTTTAAGCCAAGAAGACATTATAGAAAAATACAAGGAGGCGATTTCATACTACAGCAAGGCAAGTTGTGTTCAGTTCTTCAGGCGATAAAATGATGTTAAACTGCATCTGCTGTGGAGGATATAATGTGGCACTGAACTGAACTGTACTTCTGTAAAAATGGAAAAGTATGTACTTTTGAGTTTTAAGATGGTGTTTGAAAAGAATCATCATTTGTTAAACAGAAAAGGTTGGACTAGGAAAAACCAGTTATTTTCAACAGGATATGAAACAGTAAAATGTGATGTTAATGCTAATCTTTCAAAGCATGCAAACACACTGACAGTGTTCTGATGGATGAATTATGTGTCTCTCTGACACAGAGTCCAGTTTTTGTGGTTTAGTAGTACTGGTACTGGTTCTGTATGTGTGTGGCTGCTGAAAAGAAAGTCTTGTGAATGAAGGTCTTATTCAGTTTGTGTGGTTGCTCTGAACCTTCACGTTGTGCCTCATCAGCAGTTCTGTCTCTGGGCACCAGGAGGCGCTACAGTCTCGTAACTTAGGTTTGAAAATTCTTGCTGCTGTCCAGTGCTGAGCTTTGAGTTTTCGTTTTTATATGATGACATGACATGAATAAAGGACATTTTGACATGCACGTGAGACACACACACACACACACACTATAAGTGCACTATATATATTTTCTAGCACATTTGCAATTTCCTAATGGTTTGAATATTAAATTAACGGCACCTCTCTCTCTCTCTCTCTCTCTCTCTCTCTCAGTATAAGAGTGCTGGAGTGATCGAGCTTGAAGCCTGTATTAAAGCTGTGAGAGTTTTGGCCATTCAGAAACGAGCGATGGAGGCGTCAGAGTTTCTTCAGAACGCCGTTTACATTAACCTGGGTCAGGTGAGCGCCCCCTCCCGCAAACACACCAACTTTCAGCTGGAGCACACAGCTGCTGCTCAGCGAATGAGATGCTGTTGGGCAGACGTACAGTAAATGGTACAGTAAACGGTAAAGTAAACGATACAGTAATCAGTACAGTAAACGATACAGTAATCAGTACAGTAAACGGTAAAGTAAACGATACAGTAATCAGTACAGTAAACGATACAGTAATCAGTACAGTAAACAGTGCAGTAAACGATACAGTAATCAGTACAGTAATCAGTACAGTAAACAATACAGTAAACGGACCAGTAAACGGTACAGTAAACAATACAGTAAACGGTACAGTAAACAGTAAACGGTACAGTAAACAGTCCCTTCAGGTATTACCTTTTACTGAAAAATCATGAAGAAATCATGATGACATGATAGGCCAAAGTATCATTATTGTAAACTTCTTGTTGAAAATCAGGGTAAGATTTATATAACATTGTACTTTCATATTTTACCATGTTGAAATCCATTCTGCAAATACAAACTCTAAAACAACACAGAAATTAGCAGGAACTCCCTAATTTTCACACTTCCACCTTTAAAATGAAAATCAGTAAATGTTTAGGAGAACTGAGACATGGAGGCATCGATTCAAACTGTTCCAGCAGGATCTTTCCTTCAGCGTATGTTTCTCTGTGTTCAGCTGTCAGAGGAAGAGAAGATCCAGCGCTACAGCGTCCTCTCAGAACTCTACGAGCTCATTGGCTTCCACAGGAAGTCCGCCTTCTTCAAACGTGTGGCTGCCATGCAGTGTGTGGCTCCCACCATCCCGGAGCCGGGCTGGAAGGCCTGTTATAAACTCCTGCTGGAGACCCTGCCGGGGTACAGCCTCTCTCTGGACCCCAAAGACTTCAGCAAAGGTAACGCTGATCTCTGTCCTGTGGGACAATCAAAGCAGGTTTCCATTTCACAAGCTCCTGACACAGTTAACAAAGACCTGATGTGCGTTAAACTGGAAACATCTGGTAGATTCTGGAACCTGAGTGACACGTAAACGCGCTCTTTATCCTCCTGTATGGTAATTATATTAATGTTGTTGGTTTTATTAATGAATGAATGAATGAAATGCACTTTATATTTGTCCTCTTCTCTCTGCTTCAAAGGCGTCGTTCATGAAACATTGAGCTGAATGTGAATTCAGACTTTCTTTAAATAACTCTGACTGTATAAAGCCTTTGGTTTATTTGTAATCTAACCAGGCGGCGTTGAGGTAACCTTGCGCTAACAGAAGAGCGTTGTGTTTTGAAAGCGCGTCTCGAGGGTGATGGATTTTCTAGCTGCTCTTTGTGTTGGAAATCGTGTTGAGGAGGTTTTGACCTGAGCTGTGATGTCAGTCTCTTTAGGGTCCTTAACAATGTTCTCTCATTTAAAAAGCTCTCAATATTCTCCACACACACTCACACACGTGTGGAATAGTAAAGCTGTTTCGCTTCAGATGCAGAGTCTGTTTGCATTATTCAGAATCATAATTCGGAAGAATTGTTTTGTGTCTTTTAACCGAATGCTTGTATTTGCGTAAGAAACCATTTCTGTTCTGTACAGACGCCAAATCAACTTTCATAATGAATTTGGCTAATGAAGTGTGATGCATTAAGTGAAACAGACAGTCGTATACTTGCATGTGTCAGGACCTCATTGGATCGTAACATGTTAGGTTATTTGTGTGTTTGCAAAGCCTGTTCACACTGTAAACGTCAGCTATAGTGATAAGAATATCATAATGCTACGTACAAAGCCAAACTGACATTTCCCAGAATATCAGATTAGAAATTATTATTAAGGTATCCTGTTTTAAAGATTGATTTGGCTTTTTTGATGATTTCTGTTCAGTTAGCTTTAAATTTGACAGTCAGTGTTATGTTGTTCTTCAGCTAAAAAAATGACTTGTTTTCCTGTATTGTTACAGTTGTGATGTTGACTCTGTTATTGTCCTACATTTGGAACTTTAAATAAGTTTAAGAAATTTTAAAGCATATATTTTAAAGAGTCAATACTTTAGCGTAAACGGGCCTTTAAACTTCAGTTTGTAATCTGTGAGCAATGCCACAAGTTTCCATCATTACCTGTGTGAAATGAAGTAAAGCTGAGCTTACTGAAGGTTTAACTGAAGGTTTAACCGAAGGAGAGAGAGAGGAACTCAAGACAATAGAGACACCAGAGAGAGAGAGAGAGAGAGAGAGAAAGAGAGAAAATAGGTTTTTAATTGGCTTGGGAGTTCTCCAGCTCAGCTCTCAATTACACTAAGAGAGAGAGAATTTATCATCAGGCTGTGATTGATTGGGTTTAACTCCACCAGTGTGTGCCGGGACTCAGAGGGTCTAGTTAACACACACAAACCAACAGTAGACCCCCTGAGTGCCATAAACCCGCTCACAGCGGCTGTTATGGACCCCACAATCTGTGAGGAAGGATTTTCAATGCTCTCCGTTCGAAAAGGAAATGAAATGAGGGTCGTTTCTAATAAGTGATGGTGAATTTGGTTTACAGCAGCTGCTTGTTAATATCCCATCATTCAGTGGGGTGGAGCGAGTTGCTGGTTTAGGAATTAAAGGGCTAGTTTACTCAGAAATGAGAACGTCGTCACTTTGCCAAGTGGTCCAAAGATGGTTTTCTGTCATCAAATACAGCAGGAGTTTTTGCTTTTTCTGTATCATTCTTATAAAAAGGCAAAATAGTGGCATAAAGAAGAAGCCGTCGCTTTGTCTCAGTAATGGGACAGTTATGGGTGTGTTTGTTTTGGCAGGTTTGAGTTGAGTGGGTTTCGTTCAGTACACGGCATGGATGAGTTTGTTGGGTTGAGGGTCTGTCTGTCTCTGCCTCACACTCTGTCTTTGTTTATTATCTTAAATTGTGAACTGACTTCAGGGAAAACACTAAAATCTTTTTAACTGTCAATTATTGGGAAACAATCTGAATCAGGAATCTGTCCCATGTGATGTTTGGTTTGTAAAGCTTTCCTCTGTTTTGTAGGGACACATCGTGGATGGGCCGCGGTACAGTTGAGGTTACTTCACGAACTGGTTTATGCTTCTCGCCGGATGGGGAACCCTGGACTGTCAGTCAGACATCTCTCCTTCTTACTGCAGACCATGTTGGACTTCCTCTCGGACCAGGGTAAGACTCGACTCAACTCGACACTCACAGCCAATTTTCTTTCAGGTCCCCAAGGAAACGGCTAGTTACCGATAAAGCTGAAAACAGCTGAGGTGGTAAAATGTGGTTAAGTTAGTAGCATCGTTTTTTTAGTTAGTTACAGCCCAACACAGGTGTGTATGCGGGTAGACTTGCTTGTTCGTGGTGTGCGTTACCTGGATTTTCATGAAAGCTCCGGTGTCTTTGAAAAGAGATTGATGTTTTTTTATGTTGTTCAGCCATGGTCCACTTCACAGCGGTCTGTCCCCACAGAGATGTGCTGTAATCCTGTTTGCCTCACACACACACTCACTCACACACACACACACACACACACACTGCTGAGCTCTGAGGTATTGAGCTCTGTCAAGCTTATCATTTCCTAGCAGACAGAACAAATCCTGGGCTCCCTCAGTTGAACTGTCGGACCCTGTTTTCAACACAGTGTCAGTGTAACAATGGTTTCCTGTGTTCTGATAAAACCCGTTTCTACATTCTGCGGTCCTGTGAGAGCCAAACGAACCATTCTTATTTTGTCTAAAGAGCTATGTGATCTTTCTCAGCCCTTCCAATGGATAAACCTGCTTATCTGAGGTTATTTGTTTGTGTTTTAAAGGCGGGTTTATCCGGAAGCATTTATTGTCCTGATAGCAATCAGTAAGTGCTTTAAATATATAGAGTGTGAGGATCAAAAATTGTTCATCCAATCATTGCATTCGGTCCAAATGCAATTGATAGGATGTTGTACTTGCCTGTTAGACTGTGTTTGTTCATGTGTTGTAGGGGGTGTGGCTTTGCTAAAAGCTGTGAAAAAACTAGCTTTAAAATGAGCTTGCTATTACTAGCCTTTATAGTCCAATAAATGTTTAGTTTTATATCAGGCTGCATCGTCTTGTGTCATTTATGTTTCCAGTCAAGAGTTTGGCTTCCAAACAAAAGTTGTTTTTGCTGAAGTGAGTTACGAACACTTCGCCTGAATCGCCTGAAGTGAAACAATTAAAAAGAATTTGTTCAAAAGAACAATTCATCTGTGAATCACATCACATCACCGCTGGCCGACACAACCGGCTGCTCACATTAGCTCAGGCTTCACACTGTTCAAATGATTGATCTCTGATTGAAGAGAGCAGCGCGGCCTACCTGAAATAAAATCGGTGCCATCTGTGAAGTGATCGTTGCTTTCTTTCAGCCGGTTTCCTGTTGTTTGGCTTGTTTATCACTGAAATCAAGTCCGCTAAAAGCGGTTTCGCTGTTTTGCATAGAGAGAGAGAGAGAGAGAGAGAGAGAGAGAGAGAGAGAGCAGCCATTATAGTCAGATATGAGTTCAGTCCATTATACATTATTGCTTAATGAGTGCTGATTATCATTAGCAGGGGTTGTTATAAACCGCCTCAGCACAAAGACGCGCTGCTGTCTGTTTTAAACGCAGCTACTTTACATGCATCGTGTTTATTCTCAAACTCCTGATGAACTCATGGAACAGAGGATTGTTTGGTTACAAATAAACAACAATAACAGATATAGTTACATATCAGAGCAGAGCAGTGTTAACCTTAACCCTAACCTTACCTTGATTTGCTGTGGTAAACTTTGGTTTTATTAGTCTTCATGCTTACATCAAGTAACCTGCAAATTTCTGTTTCCTACAGTGATGGCGACGGTGAGGCAGATGTTATGAATTGCAGCTACTGGAGTTTTGACTCCCTCTCACGGGTCACGGAGGGTGATTGTGTTAAAATCTGATTCATGCAGAGGCAGAAAGAGGTGTAGAAACGTATTTAAAGATGCTGCAGAGGAAGAGAAAAGAGAGAGACGTGTTTATAGGTGAAGAGCGATGAGGTCACCCATCACACACCATGAAACCCCAGAGATAATGTTCACATTTGACCATACAATCTTTTTTAATATATATTTCTAGTCATATTGTTAATAGTGTTTGCTTTTGAGGAACACAAACAATTCTGAAGTATGTTGGTAACCAAACAGTGGCCTTCATTGACTGTAGGGACACAAAACCAAATATCTTCAAATATCTCAAAATATCTTCTTTTGTGTTTTCCTCAAAGGTTTGTAATGACGTGAGGGTGACCGATCCCTTTAAGCTTGTAAACTTTCCATATAAAACATTTTTCCACTTGGTTTTAGGTTGTACTGGGAAGCGCCACACATACTTTGTGAGACTGTAGCGAACCGGGCTGGGGTTGGTGTTAGCGGGTGTCAGCTAATTAGCGTTTTGTCGCGTTTCATTTGCTAAAGCTCACATGTCAGCAGGGGTTGCTGTTAGAAATAAGCTATTTGAGGTGTGTGTTTGGTTGCTATTTCTGAAAAGATTTGTGAAGACGGATCAGGAATGCCAAATAAAGAACTGTGTGCGGATCTGGCGTGGAATGCAGGGACGTACTTGTGAAATCCTCACGGAATGAAAGGTGTAAATTGCAACACAGACTTTTATTTTCAGCTCGGCTCTGATGTCTGCAGTGTTAATGTAGTTTTATTTAGAAGTTAGTAGCACATTTTGTGAATGGATGTGTCCGGACGATCTGACGAGACGAGGCTTTACCTGGAGGAAACGGTTTAAATTATACTGATAAAATTTGGGTTTGCAAGTGAGCGAGATGAGAGGATGCCACAAAAACATGCAGCTCCCACTGCGAGGCAAAATCAAAAAATGTTTAATGAAAATGAAGCCTGTTTTTAGAGGCATCTTGATATTTTTCTGTCTGGCTTTCAGCCTGTCGTCACACGCCTGAAAATGTACCAGCAGCTCTAGGGAGACGGAGAGAGAAAGGAGACAGAAACATGCATAAGCCGTTGTAAACGTATTCCAGGAATGATGGACCTGGAATGAAGAAACAGAGAATATTGAGAATATTTCTGTTCTCCAGCTCCATTTCTTTTCAGTCTGATTGTAATATTAAAAATGTGTGTTTTGTGTTAATTAGACTTTTATTTTAAAACAAGGTTGTGGTTGTTTGTGTGTTATTTTATTATCCTGGTTTCTGTTGTCCAGGATCTTCCCTAATTTGATACGTGACTCTTCATTTTATAATGTATAAAGTCAGTGATCTTTGTTCCTGTAGCTGTTCAGAGATTAAAAACATTCTGTTCAGACGTCCTGTTCTGATGATTTTTGGAACAGAATATTAGCATCGCTTTTCTCTCACTGTCCTTTTCGTTCGCAGTCTAGAATGTTGACAGTTTCCATAGAAACATCCCCTCCCCTCCGCATCCCAAAGTGTGGGACGACATCTTGTGGTCCTTAGCGATGGACCATAGCAACGCCCAATCTCTTCCCCCTCAGCACACGGCTATAAACAGCAATTTTCTGAGTCAGTTGTCTGTTTACCTTTTTTTTCTCACGCAATTTCAGCTCTCAATATGCGACACACTTTATAATCCTCTCAGATTGAGAATTGTGGCGTGTTTCTCGGATTTAGCTCCTTGTCTGCGATCGGTAATTTCATTGCGGTCGACTCCAGCGCCCCCTTCCTGCGTCCCTGATGAATTATTCATCATTTATACGACAATCACCAGAGCTTATATGCTGTCAGCAGTGCTCAACAGGAGAGTGCATCATTTGCGGCGGCTGCAGCTATTTCCTTTCTGTTGAGTCAGTGACGTTGTAGCATTATGCGACATGCTCTTTCTCTCCCCTCAAGTCATCAAAAATGCTTTAAAGCAGGAAAATTGTCAGATCAGGTGGATTTTAAGATGCATCTGGCTGTGGTCAGTGAAACATGCTTGGTTCTGTGACATATAAGATTCTGTGGTTTTTATTGAGTAGTGGTTACAGGTGGGGTTTGTATCATCTTACCTAGAGTTAATAATTTTCCCATTAAGATGACATCATCAATCATTTCTTAAGCCCCTCCCAATTTATAACTGTATATTATAACTGTAGTGTTCCTGTAGCTCAACTGGTAGAGCATTGCATTAGCAGCGCAAATGTTGTGGGTTCGATCCCAGGGAACACAAGTACTGATAAAAAACAATGTATACCTTGAATTCACTGTAAATTGCTTTGGATTAAAGCGTCTGCCAAATAAATAAACATACATGTTAATGTATATTGTTTACATGTACAGAACTTTATAGATTGATTGTATTGAGCACGCCTCAGTTTTTTTTTGTTTATTTGTCTTTTGAATTTATTCAGATGTTTCCACTAAATTTTATTATTGAATCTGAAGTTTATTATCATTTAAAACTCACCTGTGATGGATACAGTGATCGCTTGCTGTCTTTATTAAGTTTGTGCTTGACGTTTACCGGCGGTTAAAGTCTATGTTTCTCCATAGTTCTGTGATTAGAGTTTGTTCACATACAGACAGATATCGTCCCATGAGGAACGTTTACTGGGGGAGAGATATATTCCAACAGCAACTTTCTGTCAGTCTTGTCGATGCTTCAGTGTCCATTAGGAAGAAAATGAGTCATTTTGAGACTGACCGGTCTGGTCACCGACTGAGGAGTTTTTAAACTAATGATTTCTTTTGCTCATTTATCTTTTCAATACCATCCTTTCAAATGATACAGAGAAAGAAATCTTTGTGTTGTGCTGTTTTAAAAGCTTTTCATTGGAAACACAAACAGCAGGTTTAATGTTGTGTGCAGCATGTGAAAGTGTGAATGAGATTTGATTAATCATTATTTTTGGATGTAGGTTCTAGGAACTGGTTCATTTTATGTATTAGGAAATAGAGACATGACTGTGTGGATTCGAACCCACTCCTTTTACTTGAGCACCATGACTCAATGTCTGTGGAATGCTGGTGAAACATCTCGCAGCTTCTCTGATGTATTATAGTGTTGTATTGTACTTCCTTTGTGAATTTGAAAACAAGGGCATTGTGGGTAAAATTAAAGGGCCAGACAGAGGTTTTAAGCTTTGTTTTTTCGGTTAGGCTACAAGCGTCTAGGAAATAAATCCAATCATTTATAATATTCTCCAAGTAGATGGACTCTGCAAAGTGGTTCACTTTGTTTTTCCAGTTGTTATGTGAGATTAGTGTTATATAACCAAATTGTAGGTATATACCCTGTCTGACAGAGCCTCAGAAATACTCTCTGTCTCTCTCTCTATCTAGTACTCGCAATAAACAGAACATTTCAGAACGTCTATTAAATTGTTTTTTGATCTGCACTCTGAAGTTTGGGGCACTTATCATGCAATTTTAAAATCACAAAAATGCTGTTTGTTGGTCTGTTTCAGCAGGCAGTTTAAAGAAAACACGAAACAACATTAGCAACGAATTCAAGCTTCATAAACCCACATAATACGGAGTATTACAGACGATTCGGTGAGAAATAATGTAGGGAAGAATTTATCCACTGAGAGACGATTGGCTTGTGAAATATGAAATTGTTTATTAATGTCAGACGGTGATTAATACTGTTTTTCTTCACTTGTCTGGTTTTGGTCATTAGAAAAATAATAATTTAGGTTGAAAAAAGTAATAATGCAAGCATACATTTCTTGATAATAGAGTCTAAAAAAGTTATTTGATAATTCTTATTAAACCAACCAGTTTTTTATGCATAATATAACCAGGGAGATTAAATATAGACAGTTTTGTTTTTCTGATTTCTAGCCACAGATTTGCCTATATTTTCTTTTTCTTGTCCTTTTAAATAAAAAAGTATTGCTTTAATTTATACCCCATTTTATTGCCTGTTTGTTCTTTCAGAGCCACGTAAGAAGTGGCCAGTGTATTCTCTCTCTGAGAATCAGTTTTAAGGACTCTCTTACTCCATCTTGTCTCTCCCGAATCTGTGAGGAATAAAATATCGATGAGGCTGTTCTATCATTCATGCTAGATCATTGCAGAAAGCTATTCGATTGGTCATCGGAAGGGGGTGGAGTTAATTCTCTGTTTAAGAGAACTGATGTAATAGATTCAGTGATAAATCCATACACCTTTACTAATAACAACAACATCAGAAAATATTGTTTACTGTGTACTTTGGAAAAGACAATGTCCTCAATTGTACAGAGAGAGAAATTGACCTAAATCTTGACTGATTCAATAATAGTAATAATATGAAATCAGGGATATATAATGCATCAGTTTTCTTGTCTCTAATGTGTGTCGTGCTGTTCAGCACATTTCAGGAATCCGTCGAACGCTCGCTCTCGTTCGGCCCGCAGCGGATTCTGTGTTTTTTTCCGCTCAGGGTTGTAAATTGAGGCCATAAACCTTTTTATAGACAGAGCTGTAAGTCTGTGAGACGCTCACCTGTGGAAACCGAGCTTAAAATAGAGCTGATCGTTCGGCCGCTCGTCTCTGCTCATGATGTACAGACGCTCCCATTATTTGCCTTGTTAAATTTATATCTCGCTGTGGGCCAGAGGCTTGTGAGGAGAATTGTGGGTAATTTTTCCCCCGGGGCTCACGGTTCACTTTAGATGTACTGATGATGTATTGATTTATGTTGGCCCTCAGAAACGCGTGATGTTTCATCAGTGGTAAGTTTGATGTATAAAACGCTTTATAACTTTCCTTTGCGATATGTTTTTTTCAGAAACGCTAAAACCTTACAATGCATTATTATAATACTTGTTCATTTGGATTATTGTCTGCAAGTACAATTATTTGGTATCAATATACTCTTTAAAAAGGTATAATTCAGGTCGGTTATGCCGTATAATGTTTTATTGTATTGTATTGTTTTTTTATTTATTGTATTGTATTTCATTGTATTGTATGATGTTGTATTGACTGTAATTGCAGAAAAGAATAATAATTGCATCTTCTGAATACATATTTACTCGTGCCTTATGATAAACAGACAATCTCCATTGAAAGCATTATGTCATTTTTCCTGTTTTCTAACTCCACAGAGAAGAAAGAAGTGACCCAGAGTTTGGAAAATTATACCTCCAAATGTCCCGGAGGAATGGAGGTGATCACGCTTCCAGATGGACTCAAACTTCCTGCCGTTCCCTTCACCAAACTGCCCATCGTCCGGTGAGAGATCTAGAACCATTAGAACCTGTCAGATCTGACGTTTTTATAGCGTTGCAGTGATCAGATGTACTGTTTACCTCCAGACAGCTCAAACGATCCGGGATGTGGGCCTTTATAACAAACCGCTTCCTTTAGTTTAAACGTACGCTTGATAAGCTTTCAGAAGAACTTAAGTAACCTTTATTGTTTGTTAAAAAACTTGAGTCTCAAAAACATACATTTTGTTTATCTAATGCACTTTTAAATTGATAGTACGCTTCGCATATGCCTTCATCTCTCCCCTGGTGTTCACCATCTCCTGTGCGTGTAAGAGCTGATTAACACGTTTACCAGATGTATTTGATAATCCCATGAGTAAGTTAAACTTAACATATTCACTTGATTTAAGTCTTTGTGTCTCAGAGCTCTGCTCTCAGAAGCTTTCTGTTCATTTTGTTGTCAAAGAAATTGAATAATTTCCGTAATTTAATCTTAAAGGGATGTTTAATTGTTAAACTCCCCAGGTTTGTCTCTCTCTCTCTCTCTGTCTTTTGCCAGAGTTTACGCAGAGGTGTAATTTAAGCATCTCTTTAAAATAGCGTCATAATGGAATAATTCTGTCTCACGAGAGCGATTGTTGTCTTATAAGAAAGAGTAAATGTCAGTGTAAACGTTTCAATGCTGTTCTGAGATGCGGTTGCTTTGGCAACGGTGTTGTCGACTGTTTATGCTCTAAAGCTGAATTGTTCCTTTTTGGGAAGACAGTAAAAGTTATGATATTTCTGTAACTCATTTCCCGAGTGTCTTTTTGTGTATCAACACAACTAGAAGTGATGAAAGCTGGTCAACTGGAAAAAACTCGATTTAGAAACCTTGTTTCTAAGGTGTTACCAAGTGGGTTTAGTGAATTTCCATGCTGTTGCTACTGAAGTAGGTTTCTGTACTTAAAGTTATAAATTCTTTCTAAACAATTCTGTTAATGCCATGTTGAGTGGACATGCAGCAAAGATTGTGTGGATTATAGTATAGATGTCCACTGCTTAAGATATGTTTTGTGTCTTTGTATTTGACGTTTATAGATCTGTATCGCTCCTGAACCTGCCGGTGAGTTTACGGCCTCACAAGGTGAAAGGGCTTCTGGGACAGGGAATGTCAACAGCGAGTCCATTCATCTACTCTCCAATCACAATGCACAGCAGAGGAGACGAGCGCTCGAAGAAAATCGGTGGGTTTTTTTCTCAGATCTTTCTGGAACTTTCTCATTGCGTTTAACCCTTGGCTATTGTCCTTTTAAACCTTGGGTTAAAGCTGTATCAACCCTGGGTTAACACTGTGTCATTTTGGAAGAGTTTAGAACAGGTTTTAAACCTGTGATGATGGTTCTCTTGGCTCACAGATCTATGATAACAAAGATAGCAAGTGCGAAACATAACGGTGTTGGGATTTAACAATGAGTTGTGTAGAGCCCGTGCACAAAAGCTTTTACCCTCAGTGTCTGAGGCAAAGACGCTGAGGCTGTATTAGTTTTTGTGATATAATTCAGGGTTTCATTTGAGACAGGCAGGTATTAACATAGACTGCGTGGTTAATGGTGGCTGTACTTTTCAGTCTGTTCTAGGTTTTGTATATAATTTGTATCATTTATATAACGTTTAATTTTAATGCCACGCGCTGTTTGGATTTATGGCTTTGGTTGTGATTGTAATTACTGTACGAGACAGAAAGAAAAACGCACTGTTGAGATTTCTCACAGTGTGACTGAATGTCTCTTTTACTGCTGGCAGTCTGAGACAGTTGGATACCGTTTCGGTGTTTTTTGGGCTTTAAGCAGAATCTCATCTACAGCTTTATTTTTTTTAATAGACTAATTATGGGAAATAACAGAATTTTGGCACTTTATTATGGTAAAGAAATACTGTGTCGTGAATTTTCACAGTAGCTTGTCCAGCACCGGTTGATAGTGGAATTGTGGTACAGTGATGGTAATACTGTGGTATAATAATCTCTGTTTTTATTGTGTTTGTGTTGTGCCACAGGATATGGCAATAAATATTATACAGTACTGTGGAATACACTGTATATCAGAGTACAATATAGAACTGGCAAATCAATCATTTAATCAGATTTTATTTCTTCTACGTTATTACGTTTCACCTCAGTTAAATGTTTGATCTCAGTTCAGGCTCCAGTAGATCCAAACCGACGCTGAGGGAACGTATCTAAACTCTCACTCTTTGGTCTATTTGAGCGTAACTTTGAGTTCCATTGTCGTGTATTTTTGGATTATTAGGGACCCTGAGAAACTGGCAGGAATCTAATGATGACAGATGGCTGTTCATCGTGCGCTTGCCCCGACTTTTCAAACAAATCATGTTGTATAAGAGTCAGATGGCTGTTTCCAGCCTGTCTCATTTCTTTCTGCCAAAACCCACCAGCGTCTGCTGTAAATACCGATGTTGTTTTTTTGTATGTTATCCCATGTCCACTTTGATTCTCCCAAGGGATCCGATTTCACTTCGGATCTCGCCCGTGTCATCTGTCAGGTTCTTTTGTCACGGGTTGCGATTGTTTTCAGGTGGGCGTGGAGAATCGCACAGGTGGGCACTTTAACCCTGACCTGCGTCGTTCTGTTGTCTAGAGGACATTTAAAGTTGCTTTAATTTTCAGGTAAATACACACAACATCTTAAGGGGAGGCAGATAGATTTCCCAAGAGGATGAAGCAGGGAAATAATTTAAATTCAGGACACGTTCATTCTGGTGGTTCACATAATGAATTAGTGCCACATACTCTGAAGGCTACCTTAAAGTGCGTCTTTGATAAAATGCCACTCGCATTTGTACCTAAGTGTCAACAGTGTGAATTGTGATGTTTTTTTAAATGACCAGGTTGTAGAAGCAATGTTATCTGCATCCAGTAACCATAAAGTTTACCACTAGTACACGATTCTTTAATTTGAGTGTATTATTGCCGCCAGAATCATTCACCTCAGTGACACAAAGCATTGATGCATCACAGTGATTCACAGTTTTTATCTTAGCCGTCGTGTCTTACTGTCTTCCATCCCTCTGTCTGCAGGTAACAACTTCACTTATTAATTTCATCTTGTTTTACGGCTCCCGTGCACTTTGTAGTCTCAAACGGCGCTTGTAAACAAACTGTGTCGCATGATACTCGTCTGTGTTGAATCGGTGCGGCCCATGCAAAAATCTCCCAGAATTCCAAGAGGCTGAGGGGATGAGTCATGTCTGTGTTGGGGTAAACCCAAGGCAAACATCTCTGAGACTTTCTCGTGACAGTAAAAATCTTTCGGCCAGTGAAAAATGTCACTTGTTTGCTGTTTGCAGTGGAAGCCGCATTGCTTTGAATATTTTATGCGACGCCGACACGCTGCCACCCTGCGCGCTGCTAAATTTGGCCAAGTAGAAATGCAGGTATCTGTGCGGAGAGGATGTTTGTATTGATTTTGATCTGTGGGGGTCTGTTTTAAAGATGATATTGATGTGTGAACTGGTTAGTGTGTATTTGTGAAGAATCACAGTACAGTGTGTGTGGCTTTGGGCGTCTGTGTGTGTGCATGCATAACTGAATGTATATTCCTGTGTGTGTGTATGTTTACATACCTGTACGTGTTTGTGCTTGTGTGTGTGGCAGTGTGTTTATACTTGTGTGTGTGAGCACAAGTCTGGGTTTGTGTGTGTGTGTGCGCGCGTTCATTTCTTTGCTTTTGCAGTCTTGCCAGAAAGCTGTGTGACTCACACACCAGATGTCTCTGGAGAGAGGACCTTTATCAAAGTGAGCAGCTTACACACACACACACACAGAGTCTGAGGTTTGGGTTTATGTTTTGGTGCGGTATCATTAGTCGTGCATAAACTGACTCGAGGAGATATTCGTGCATTTGAATTAAGACTGTTGAGCCTGAGACACACACACACACACACACACAGTAAGTAATGTGAAATCCATTGATAGTTTTTATTTGCACATAAGGGATTTAGTGGCAGCCATGTTTGTGATGTCGCTACACAGAAGTGAAGTTCAGTCCTTTACCCGAATACGAGATCAGTCCCCTTGTTGATTATTTGTTGGAGATTAAAGTAATTCAGTAATATTAATAGCCAGTTATTCAGAAAATACACTCATGTTGTCGCTTAACTGGTGGAACATTTAATTTTGAAATCCCAGAAAACAAAATTATGCCAAATGCATTACTGTAATGTAAATGAAATAACGTCGTACTTCTCTAACTTTGTTACACAGCTGTGATCCAGCCGTTGGGGTCATGTGGAACTCAACACAGATTTACCTCCTTGTGTTTTTCTGTGTCGTTGAGTTTCTGTGTCATAGGTTTGCCCGCCGCCCTCACAACTCTCCAGCGCTAATTATCATGTTGTTTGAAAACTGAGAGCGAATTGTCAATTCTGTCGGGTTTTTCCTCTTCCTGCCTGGATCAGATATCGGCGCTAACAGCTGCTTCTGCTCGTCCGTCCAGCGCCGCGTCTTCAGCCCAAGAGTGTTTTATGTTCCGCCTTGTGCTTCCCTTTCCATGTCAGATTCTATAAGCGAAATTGATGCTTGTTGTAATATAAAGAGGGTTATGTAACAGGAGATGGGATTTTCTATAATTGCCGTGGCGGAGAATGCTGGCGGAGGCCGGTGACTGCTGCCTGTTTGTGTTTGCGTCTCCAATCATAAACCGAGAGAGATGTAGCGTACGTGTGCCGGAAACCTTTTAACATCAGGGAATGGGAGAGATCCGCAGTCTTTTGACATGCAGTCAGTTTATTTCCCGCAACGTGTGGATTTTTATGAGGTTAGTGATTACAGTCGTTTAGTGTGAACCGTTTTTTTGGGAATGTTCTGTTGATGACTGTGCTAAATAAAAGAAGAGTTTTAGATAAAAGCACTTTTGTAATACAAAGCTTTACATTTTCTCATCTGACGGATGCTTTAATCCAAAAAGACTGATAGTGCTTTTAAATGATATTGAACCTGTAAACTTTGCAGGGCTAAAGCAGTGATCTGTCAGTTAAGCTACAGGAACAGCTTGTAATGAACAACATTTGATTCATGTGGTTTAAGAATTTACAGACCTAACATTTAAATGATAATGCGGCAATTAGTTTTCAGTAGATTTTCAAGGCAGAAATTTTTGCCATTCATGATTCGATGGGGTAGATTAGTCAAGATAGACTAATTTGTAGTAGGCTAGTCAAGAATGCTTGTCTTGATTAGTTCTTGGGTCATTTTGATATTACGAGTAAATTGAATACAGTTTTTGTCACTTAAGTGTTGTTTTAAAAAACCTTGTGATTTCTTAAAAGTGTGTTTTTACAGCAGAATCACAACAGTGTGTGTTTGTAAGTAACAGTAAGAGACTCAGTAAGAGTGTGATTTGTTGTGTGTGTCAGCGCCAGTCGTCTGCCTCAGACAGTGAATACATTTACTCTTAATCCCCGAGAAAAAACTGGCCCCCTTCAGGCCGTGTGTTTGTATCAAACCGTGATTCCAAGCCAAGTCTGTAGCTATTTTTAGTTTTGCTGTATATTCATGACCGAATTGACTTTCGTCCTCAGGCGTCGAGAATATTCATGCTGATGTGAAACTGGGCTTTGATCCGTAAGATTCTGGCTTCAGTTACCTGAGGAGTTACGTTAGAAAGTGACGCACAAAACTATGATTTTAAAGCAGGTAAATCGGTTGGCTGTCTGATCGTAAGGGTTCAATATAATTAAACTTAAGTAATTTACTTAACATCAATGACAAGTGTAAATTGTAAACAACTGCTGTAGTATCTACAAGCGTTGCATTATTTACAGTAACTGAACGTGTAGTACAGTAGGAGATGTTTAGCTAAGGGGTCTGCAGAAACATGTAGTTGGAGAACGCAGGGGTCTCAAAACCAGGGGTCTGGTTTTCGATCCTGACTGGCGGTTAGTTTGAGGAGTGATGTTGTATAAGGTGGAGGATTATACTAAAAAAATCTGCTTGGAACCAGATCAGTGAATCTGAATATTTGATGCTCAGCCCAAAAGGATTTTTTTGTATGCAAGAACTGTAAAACAATTCTTCTCTCAGCTCAAGGCTACAATTAACAAAACACCCTGACGCATTTTTAAACGGCACGTTCAGGAAAGAAAACACATTGAAAGGTCTCTAGACGCCACCCAACAGAAAGTGTTTCATCTGAGGGTTAAACCTCTGAAAACAAGAGATTTTCTTAATTAATTGCCAGGGAAAAGTTTTCCGCTTCTGAATTTCTGCATCTATCCGCAAAGGCCAAAATATTAAGTGTAAACTGGAATAGATGATTTATTCATTGAAACGGTTGTTTTAAACAATTAAACATGCAAATGTTCAAAAATTATCATCAGGAATTTACGCATGAATGTGAATGTTTGAATATGATTTTTAGATTTCCTGGAGAAACAAGAAGCTGTTATTGGCCAGACTAAACTCGTTGCCGTGTGGTTGCTAAGGTGGGCTGAGAAGTTTTAGCACATTGTTACGTGAGTGTTAAAGTTGTGAATGGGATGTAGGTGTTTACTGAAGTCAGAAGATTTTGAGCTTTATCAGTGTAAGTCTCTGAGATTTTTCTCACCAGCTTTAGCGTTCACCGAGCAGAGATGATAAACCTGGTTACTAGCACATTTCTTCCATGGCAGTCTCATGGCACAGTCCTAAACCCTGAATAGCTTTACTGGTAGAGCATTGCGTTAGCAGAGCAAAGGTTGTGGGATCGATATAAATCGTAAAGTTTTTGTAACAGGCTCAGTTTGACATGAAAATAAAAAGTGAAGTGACATCTGGGCCAAGTTTGATGACCAATATTCAGGATTTGCATTTACTAGTTAGTGCACACGTACTGTAGTAGTTAGTAGCGCGCACACACACTCTGCAAGTCACCCAATCTCAAAATTCTGCATTTTGATTCCTGTAGTTTCATGTTTTCAGAGGACAGACGTCTGATTGTGAAAGGGTGGTTTGATTGAGAAGAACACAGGGCAGATGTGTGTGGAGTGGAGCTCACAAACTGTGCAGGTGTCTGGAGTTGTGTGTCTTCCAGGGAAACTATGAGCCTTTTGTTCGGTCTCCTGAATGGATGGCTGTAGGAGATGGTGGGGATATTGTCTCCTCCTTCATTAGGCACTTAATGAGGCATGAAACGCTCTTTAACATCTTCATCAGGGCTTTTCCTCCACAGTCTCCTGGTCTGATGCTGTCTCAGCACTTCAGAGAACTTCTCCAGAGATGAGGGCAGGAGTTCTCCGGCTGAGATTGATGTGCCCTGTGGTGTTTTTTTTACCCTAATATCTGTTTTGCCAGTCAGCAACAATGCTAGACAGGAATAAGAGAACTGTTTGTTTATTGGCACTCATGAAACTCATTTAAATGTCAGTTTGGCGTGTTTGTGTATTGTGTGTATGAGAGGTGTGTGTTGTGTGTGTGTAAGAGGTATGAGTGTGTGTATGAGTGGTGTGTGCATGTGTGTTGTGAGAGTGTTTGTGTGTATGAGTGGTGTGTGTGTGAGTGTGTGTGTGTGTATTTGTGAGATTGTGTGTATGAGTGTTGTGTATGAGTGTGTGTGAGAAGTGTATGAGTGTTGTGTATGAATGTGTGTGAGAAGTGTATGAGTGTTGTGTATGAGTGTGTGTGTGAGTGTGTATGAGTGTTGTGTATGAGTTTGTGTGTGTGTGAGAAGTGTATGAGTGTGTGTATGAGTGTTGTGTGTGTGAGTGTGTATGAGTGTTGTGTATGAGTTTGTGTGTGAGAAGTGTGTGAGTGTGTGTATGAGTGTTGCGTGTGAGTGTGTATGAGTGTGTGTATGAGTGTTGTGTGTGTGTGTGTGAGTGTGTATGAGTGTTGTGTATGAGTTTGTGTGTGAGAAGTGTGTGAGTGTGTGTATGAGTGTGTGTATGAGTGCTGTGTGTGTGTGTGTATGAGTGTTGTGTGTGAGTGTGTGTGAGTGTGTGTATGAGTGTTGTGTGTGTGTGAGTGTGTGTGAGTGTGTGTATGAGTGCTGTGTGTGTGTGTGTCTGCGCATACGAGTGAACAGCTGCTCTCACGCTGCGCTCGTTTGATAATCAGCACTTTCTAACGAGCCAATTCATCTCTCGTTAACATTTGTTGTGGCCTGCAGGAGTTCCCATGCGGGAGTCTCGCTTTTCCCCAATTTTCAGGTTTACAAAACTCTCACTTCCCCATGCGACGCTCTTCAGACGTTGTTCTCCACGCCGTGACCACACGTAAAGTTGTGAACTGGCCCCAATACTCTCCCTGTAAAGATCCTCTAGACCTCCTGACCTCAGCATGTGGGCTTCTAAACCTCTGACACGATGAGGCTCATCCTCACGCTGAGGTGATACCTCAGTCCAACCTCATGCTTACAGAGGTTATTGAGAGGTCACGCTCTAAAGAGCAAATGTTTGTTGAGGCCTAGAATATCTTTACAGTGAGAGTATTGGGGCAGGTGACGGCCTGTCATGTGGCGCTTTATTCCACCTGTCTGCCACAAACCTGCGCTCCACGTTGGCTAAGCCGGACTGGATGAGGAGTCAGCGTGGCGTCGTATAATGCCTGTTGTAGGGCTGTCTGTCAACACAGCGGTCCTGCTGAACACAGATACACACTCACTCCAAACCACAGGAGTCATGTTGATGTAGTTTAATGTTGGGTTGAGACCTTACAAACGTCTTAGCAGAAACATCTAATGGCTTTTTTGATTAGCTTGTTCAGATAATCTGTAACTTCTGCCTCTCTGTCGCCATCTGTGTTTGAACGTGAAACTGTTGGTTACCTCACGTAGGTAAGGAGACCTCTATAACTGCTTTTTGTTCTTGGTCATGGCTTGTGGTTTAAATTGCACAACCTTGGTTTTGTTGTGAACGGGGTACTGCCTACTATTTTAGGAAGTAGTATGTACTTTGCATTCTGTGCACAGTAGCATACTGAAAGTAGTATGCTAGCCTTCCATTTGAAATGCATCCCTCTAGCTGTCTTGCCTACAGAGGAGAACAGTCAATAAAAACACACAGTCCTGCTCGCTTTTGAGCGCTAGCAGCGTAGTGCCCTCATTTAAAAGATGTTTAACTCCACTTGTAGTGCACAATCATACGCTAAAAGCTACCTTATAGTAAACAGTTCAGCTTTTGTGTACATACAAAGGTTTTAGGAACGCTGGAGTTTGGAGTGACTCATTTAGCAGAAGATAAAGAACTGATGGCGAGTCTCTGGGGGATGTTGAGAGCGGTGAGTCACGTACTTCAGGGTTTACTGTACTCTACTGTAACCACGAGTGTGTGAGTCAGAGTGTGGGGTGGGAGACACTGTGTGTGTGTGTGTGTGAGAGAGGGAGAGGTGTATGAGTGTGTGTGTGTGTGTGAGAGGTGTATGAGTGTGTGTGTGTGTGTGTGTGAGTGTGTGAGAGAGAGGTGTATGAGTGTGTGTGTGTGAGAGAG
>JBAJNP010003951.1:0-27500 GCA_036877545.1 Yasuhikotakia modesta
TTCACACGCATCCCGTGATGATAAATAACATCCAGCATCACCAACAAAACCTGTGATGATAAAACCCGCGGATGTGATCGAGGCAGATTTGCTGATGTTCTGCTACCTGCTTTAAGCTTCTGCCAGTCCGGACAAATGGCTGCTTCCACAAGCAACACACAATAACAACAGATGGAAGTAACAGTATATGACACAAACCGGCACCGGCTCGTGAGCTGGTTACCTGCCATGGCGAGAGAGTCGATGCCGAACCCGAGTCTCGATAAGCGGCGTGTGAAGGCAGCGACCGCGGCGCGATTTCCAGCCCACTGGCCGGAAACGTCCAGCTTCAAAATAAAAGCGCTTTGACATGAACACAGCTGTAATTTATCTGTAGTGTGTGTCGTTTACACGTTATTATTATATTACATGCTGTGAGCTGTGTACTGTACTCTGTATATATATATGTTAATGATAAACGATGTATAAAAATGACCATGAAAAAATATTGTTGTGTTATTTTCTCTAGGCACAGCTCTCAAAAAATATAAAGAAGGTGATGCACACTTTCTGAACTTTGTAACAATAGCTGTAAGTGACTTATTTAAATGTTGACACGTGTGACAGCAGATCCACGACAGCTGTATTTTGAAGGCTTATTGCGTCACTTCCGCCTCTTACCGTCTCCCGCTGCGGATGATGTCGGTAACGGGGCTGTTCTGAGGAGTTTGTTTAACTGCAGGCAAGTGATCTGAGAATGAATGGAAGCGGGTGTTGAGATCAAACCCTCTGGTTTCTCTGTTATCCTCCTTCAGTCCTCAGATTTCCTGATTTCCAGTCTTACGCTCCTCCGTTTCCTCCCACACGCCACATTCAAAATGGCGCAGCCTCTCCCGGCGTGACGTCACTCGCCGCGCTCGTTCTCATTGGACGCTGCTGGGCCGATGACGTCACCATCGTGCGGGCGGATGTGGATTATATTATATATTATTATTATATTATATATTATTATTATATTATATATTATTATTATATTACATTAAATTATAAACCGAACCACCGGAGACATAAAAGTAAAGTAGCTCAGATTTAATGTGTGTTTGTAAATAAAAGTTTGTGTTGTTATGTCGTCTCTGGTTCAGTTATTAGATGCCTGAGGATGTAAATAAATGTGATAAAATCCTTTGGGAAGGACAGACAGAGGGAGAGGCAGGACACTGGGAGAGGCAGTCACTGTTTCAGGAGGGGGTTGTGGGTAATAGTGATGCATCAGATCTGATGCACATCTGCGTATGTATGTGAGGTTAGCAGGGAAAAAGATTACAGTCTTCCACGATATCCCAAAACAGTGATTATGGGAGCAAACTGGAGATCCTGGTAAACAGCAACTTAAGGCCCGTTCGGTGCGAGCAGCAGGTGGCGGCGTCGCACCATCTCAGCGTGTGAATATCGCTCCTGTATCGTTTCCTCTTTCACACCATCACATACTGCGTTATTTCATAAAGCTCAAAGCTGATTTCAGATCAGCATAAACGGATAAGCGCTGCCAATACTCCCCTTATGAAAGTACAAACACATCAATGCAGGGAGAGAGTCGGATATCATCATTTCTCCAGCACTTCAGCATCAATATCTGCTGCTGTTCAGGGCTGGAGCTGGTAGTTATGAGAACAGAAACAGGCAGGTTTCATCAGGCCATCATTTAAATGCTTGAGTGACAGCAGTTTAATGACCGTGTTAAGAGTCACCATCACACAGGAAATCTGCTCTGATCGCATTCAGTGCCGCAGCCTGGATCTCTGGAAACAGCCATGAAATGTTCCAGCTTTGAGGGGATTGAGGTCCAGCATCTGTGAGGCTTCCATATAAGAGCCAATGACAAACATAAGGAGACACATCTTTCAAAACGTTTTTGGGAAAGACTGTATTCAGGTTTCTGTAATTGATGAGAAACATTTGAACATAAATTGAAATACGTCTCAGTTTAATGACAAATGAAGTTTGTCATGAATATTTACATCATGAACATTATTAAACATGGTAAGTAACTTCTGGACCAACTTCTTCTTCGTCTGATGGAGCTGATACACACCATTGTTGTCTGTATGTGTTTGTGAAACTCATTTGTTGATAAGAATGTCTTCATTTCAGTGGCATCATTAGCTCTCCAGATGCCATTAAGATCTGAATGAACTGCAGCCACTATTAACATTGGTCCTAATTAACACTAAATGATCTTATAATTGAGTGAAGCTTTAACGGTTTAACTTTGAGAAGGACCTTCATCGTATGAGATGCAGGTGCAGGTATCTTTCTGCTTAAACTGTGTTTTTGTAAAACCATAAAGATAATGAGTTTATTTAAAGGGACAGTTTACCTAGAAATGAAAATGGACTCACTCTGTTGTTCTGATCCTCTGTTTGTATTACTAAACACACACTATTGATTTAAAGAGGCGCTTAAACGGTCCGTCTGAACGGCCACTTTGTTTTAATTTAAAATAGATGGATGTTATCGCTGCTTTCCATCATCACATATAATTATTATACGATGGAAGTATAAGATGATAATGAAATATAAATGCGACCCATCCTCAGCGGTTCTGCTGAGGCTCCGTCTGTGTGAGGTTCCTGTGAGCTGTGCGGTCCAACGGGCCTTCATTATTTCTCATTAGTGCCTGTCAGTGAGGATCATTAGGCAGACAAAAGGATAATCAGCTCTCCAGAGTTCTGACCTCTCACACGTCTGTTTGGGGTTAAACCGTAACAGCCCACCTTAGATGTAGAGGTCCGCTTCCACCAGAACCACATGCAGCACTCAGTCTGGACCCTGACGCTTCATTAGTTTTGTTTATGAGAAGAGGTGGGTCTCTTCCAGAGCTCTTAACTTGTGTGAAGATGAGTTGGACTTCAGATGCAGAGATTTGTGTGCAGGTGAGTTTCGTGATGAAATGATCAAACGGATATAAATAAATGTGAAAGTGTTTTATGGTTTGGTAGCAGCAGGTGTTCAATTAGAGCACTACAGTGTGACATCTGGTTCGGCTCCAGATCATTATGCAGAATGTAAACATACAGTCATCATAATGGTATTATATTGATACATAACAAGCTACCATGTGCTTTTTGTCATTCTAATTAACAGACACCTGCATGCTGCAGATTTTTCTCTAGAACTGCCACTTTAGATCTGAATTGACTCTTTATTTCCAATTGTAATTTTTAATCTGAACAATATCTTGTTTTCTGCATCTTAGCTTACATGCTCCTAAACTGGGCACCACTGTAAATATGTATATCTGGTATTTGTAAATATATGTGGAATCTAACACACAGATAAAGGCTCACACTTGTGTTTGTACAATAACAATACATTTCTGTTTGAATGAAATATATATGTGTGCGTCATATGTTTAATAAATCAGTTCAGTAAATTCAATTTCCAGAATCAAAAAAGGGCAGTTTTACAAAAATCTTTACTCAACCCTGCTGTCTTGACTCATGTGAATGTGTTTCACGTCAGGATATTAAGTTTCACCGGGACACTTTGGGAACATGGATCTGCCCTTGTGAAGAAAATCAAATGCAAATATCCCAAAGCGTTCATGTCAGCGCGAGAACCCCAAACAAAGAGATGTCAGACAGAGATTACACAGCTGCTGGCATCAGCCTCTCCAGCGTGCGTCACTTCACATTGTTAGCTGTGATTCATCCTCGCACCTCTTCATCCTCCTGTTCATTTCATCTCCTCTGTGTCGGTTCGGCCTCGGGGGCTCGGCGCTAGAGCAGCCCTTGATCGTTTTACCTCCTTTAACATCAGTTTCCTGCAGCTCATTACAAGGGCCGCTCTGCCGCCTCAAGAGGCCGCGTGGAGCTTCCAGAAGGCCCATTAGTGTGAACTCCATCCTCAGCCTTTAAAACTCATTGGCTGTTATATCTCAGCGACTTCGCTCTGCTCTCTGAAGTGACGTGTGACCCGTCGCAGGAGATCTTTAGAGATGCTGGAGTTCCATCATCAGCTCCACAAACATGATGTTCTCTGTTCAGATGATCTCAGTTCGTCTCATGCCGGATAATAACCTTCAGACAGGGAACAAACTCACTCTGTGTGTGGAATTACCTCAGATCACCTCGGGTCTGACACCAACAAAGCATGAGTTGTTTTTGCTAAACATTTAAATAACAGTAAAAAAGTGTCGGCCATCATGCCACAACTTTATTGGCAACATCTGACAACACAATTTTTTTTTACGCAAGATCCTTTCGGCCCTCTGTGAACTAATCCTTTAAACGTTCTCACTGTCTCATAGACGCGTCCGCTTCTCATCATCTCATTCTGTTCCATAAATCTGAATGAAGCCGGTCCTGTTTAACAGATCCACAGATCAAACCCACTTCAGCCGCGTCTGAAGAAACTGATATGAATGACAGTCAGCAGTGAACAGAATTGTGTCTCTGTAATCTCCACCAAGTTAATAGAAAAACACAAAAGCTCAGATATAAAAAGGTCAGAACCGGTGAGAGAAAGAGTCCATTGATGTGTGGAGGGTGAGAGAGATTTATCACAGGGAGAGTTTGGATTGTCTTTGTTTCTGAGGGTCATGGACAGGAAGAGCTCTGATCACAGAGCTGATCATTGTCTCAGAATTCATGAATATGATCAAACCGCGAGAGCAGAACCATCTGCTGACTCCACACTTCTGTCTCTTAAAGAAACACGTCATCCAAGACTTTAATTCTCTCATTGTTTAATCATCCTTGTGCCGTCGGTCCTTCACAGCTGAACTCAAACTGATGGTGGGTGCAAGAAAATAATAAAACTACAATCTTATTTAGTATTTAAAAAAATCTTATTGGTTATCATGTGATATTGTGTCACTAAAACACAATAAAACTACAAAATATACAAACATAAAAACAAAAATGTAACATGACTGACATTCAATATATCACAATAAATCATTTTATTATACTCAATATAACATTGAGTAAATTATGATGGAATATTAATTGTTGGTGAACTAACACTTTAAACAGCATCTTAACAGAGAAAGTTCCAAAACCGAGGTAAAAAAACAAGGTAAAAAATAACACTGTATGACAAAAACATATTTGAGCAGCATGATGTAAGATTAGTGAAAACATCTCTTCTGAAATACGTACATGTTCATCTGAGGATTAGATGCAGACAAACTGTCATCTCACTGAAACACAATTACAGAAGCAGAGATTTGACAGGCATGAAATTGTTATCTCATTACACACAACAGCAGAATCAGGGACGGCACATTCTGTCCAGACCACAAATAACTGTCCTCTGTATCCAGACTTCAAACTGCTTTTATCAGCTGTGCATGTAGGCGCAGTAAGAGGCTATCAAAGGAACATTTACATGTTTTGGCTTATACACTCACAGGAAAAAACAGCCTATCTGAACCTCTTGGGCTCACCTGGATCTCTGCAGAAAAATAGGGCTGTGAAATCAGAGTTCTTTCAAGCAGCTTGTTTCTTAACGGGCCAAAAGAATCACATGAAGTTCTGAGCTGAACCTGCTCATGAGTGTGACCCAAATATTACGCCTCTAATAAAATCACACAGTCTTCTTTAGCAAATAACACATAAACACACTGTAAAATACATGCATTATATGAAACTCCTTATACATAGTGACTGACACGTGAAGATCAGGTGAAATGTTCAGTTTAAGCTGAGAGATAAGTTTGGGATGTGAGGTTTGATTCCAGATGCTAAACTGTGAGTGAGAGAGTCTCATCTGTTCTGCTGCTGGACTGGTGCACAGATGCTTTTAGACTCTCCTGCAAAATGTTCTGATGAATTTGGGTTTTATTTTTCTGTCAGTGATGTCCAGCTGTTCAGATCCAGATGAGTCTGGAACACACGCCTCTGCTTGGACCAGAGAAACCTGCACCTGTAGAACATCAGAGCATCTCGTGAACGTCAGACACGTTCACTTTAATTTCATCATTTGTTTACTGGCAGCAGCTCAACACACTGTAAATATCAGATATTATACAAGCAGACAATCTTTTTGGCAAAAGTTAACTTTTGTTATGTTTAAGTTTATTTACTTCTTAAGAGCTATTTCAGCACTCAGATGCAGATTTTGCAGGTGTTGCAAACTCAGCAGCCCTCGGAAACAAAATCAAACAGAAACACAATTAGGAACCCAGAGACGATGGTTTAATTTACTGAGGTTCTGTGAAATAATTCCTGAGCTGATCTCGTGTTATTTCAGAGAGTTCAGCTGTCATGCTGAGATTATGAAACTGCACTGAACTCTTTATATATGAAGCATTGCACCAGGAGGTTGGCTACAATTTCCCCTCTATCTTTGTAACTGGTTAAATATTGAATCTCAGCCTTTCTGAATTATAAAATTCAGTCCAGCTCTCAGTAATATTCTCATACAAAATAGCTCCATTATAGCAGAGATTCAAAACATTGAGTTCTTCTTTCATTTTCCCGTTCACCTGTTTTCCTCTTCATAAAAAACGAATCCTAAAAAATTGACTGTAGTTTTTATTTTGACTTGTATAAAAAGATTCTTTGTCCAGCTAAAGAAAAATGTTTTCTCTAAATTGTAAATAAAGTTGGAGAAGCATGTCTTCTGCAAAAATGAAAATCCTTAATTTGCTGGTGTGCTACAAGAGTTCTGTGAGATTCCTCATGTGCCCTCCTTAGGTCCCCTTAATAGTGCCCTTTACACTCCACTACTTAAATACCTCACATACCTCATTTCCCCCATCAGTGAGGATCATTCAGTGAAGGTATGGAAACCTCTCACTTGAGGTATAGCAGTTATGGGTGTAATGAGGCTGTCAGGTGACATCAGTTTTACTCAGACTCTTCCTGCTGGACTAACCCACACCAGAAACACATTTCTGGCCTTGTTTTAATTTTATGTTTAGCACAGAAAAAGTTCTTCAGTGCAGAAATCACTGATTCACGGCTCATTTTGGCTCACAGATTTCCTCAAGAGTTCACCAGCCTCTTATAACTGCTCTTCTGACGATAGTCAATTATCTTCTCAAAGAAAATTAATTCTTTCTTAAAGTGAGAGCCATTGTTGGATTGAAAGTCTACTAAGGGTTTTAGACGGAGGATTATATTAGTCCCAACATAATACAGACTGCCAACAACCGATTTAACTCTGAAATTCACTCATCATCTTGGTCAACACGCTGACAGCAGTGGGTAACTGTCACAGACAGAGCAGCTCCGAGCGTCTGAATTATCCTGAGGAGCACTTTGATGATTTCAGCACCAGCTTCATGGAGAATCGAGCAGATGTTTCAGTCCTATGAGGGTAAACAGAGTTTGTAAGGCGTGAAATGAATGTCAAGCCTTTTAATCGAGTTAAAAGGGAAGAAAACACATTAAATAAAAGCAGAGTAGAGCTGCGAGTTCACTTAAGGTAAAGACTGAGAGAGAGGTAAAGCAATCCACTGACAGAAGTTGATTATGGCGGTTTTGCTGTAATATAAGGTGATTGATGGAGCTGTACATTATTATCTGACTGACAGTCTGAAGATCCTCAGATCTGAACGTCTTTGTTTAGGTGGCAGCTGAACTGAAGACCAGCTCAAATAAACAATTCAGTGAGGCATCCACAGCTTAAAAACTTCATCGTTTATTGTCATTATCTAACGTTCTGTAGGTAAGAATGCTGTACTTCTGTCAGATCCGGTTTTCATACTTCATACATACTTAACACGGTCTTATCATCCGACACCAGTAATCCAGCGGGGCCTTCAGTTTATACTGCTGACAGAATTACACTCAGAGCTGACGTAGAGCACAATGCCTTTGCAAATTACCTCTGACAAGACAAAAGCATCCATCATATGAACTCCTCTCAGGGGTTTCCAGGAAAAGAGGGAAAAAAGCATTTGAGGCAGCAAACAGAATTTTAGCCTCGTGTAAGAGATCCATTTATCAAACATTACAAGTGGACCCCTTGAGATGAAGACGTGGCTTTAAAACGAGGCTGGAACTTTCCCTCACAAGATTTCTGCACCTCATAACAAACCGCTGAGACGGCCGTATTACGTTATGTATTACCATTTAAAATCAGCAGATAATTCAAGCTGCTGCAGTTGTGAGGGAACCTAATGGACTCTCCACAGCCCTCAAACTCCGGCTCCGCTTGATCGTGTTCCTGTTGATGGACTGGCCCCCAAACTCCTCCCACACCCCCAAAAACGCCCATACATTTTTTTTTCCATTTTCCTGTCTTTAATCCCAGATCGATTTTCCTGGAGAAATTGTTTTGGATTTTCTGGGCTAGTGGTCTGAAGGCGCAGGTGGACTGTGTGTTTATCAGACGTCTGCAGCTCATTCAGTTCTCCTTCAGACGTGTTCAGTTCTCCTTCAGACGTGTTCAGTTCTCCCTCAGACGTGTTCAGTTCTCCCTCAGACGTGTTCAGTTCTCCCTCAGACGTGCTCAGTTCTCCCTCAGACGTGCTCAGTTCTCCCTCAGACGTGTTCAGTTCTCCTTCAGATGTGTTCAGTTCTCCCTCAGACGTGTTCAGTTCTCCCTCAGACGTGTTCAGTTCTCCCTCAGACGTGTTCAGTTCTCCCTCAGACGTGCTGGTGTGATATGTTAGCGGGACACCGTTGTGCTCTGGAACGTTTATCCTGTGTCTTCATGTCCTCCGGTCAAACTCAAGATGATTCTGAAATGGAAAACATGTCCATCATTCAGCAGCATCTAGATAACACTGAAACGTCTCACCTTTAATTCAATAAAAGGTGGCCCAGTCTGTTACACAGGAAGATTTTTCTGGGAATTGGCATTAATTTAATATTTGTAGTTCAGGGGTTTTGAGTTTATTAATAACACAGCATTAATTTAAGCATCTGTTTTTCAGAAATTTCATTAAGACACAACGTGAGGCTCCTGAGCATCTTCAGATATCATCTCACCTCAGAATGAGAGCCTCTGATCTACATCAACACATTAATCATCCTCAGTTTGATGTCACTTCCTGTTTACTTCAGCCTCTATTAGCAAGTTAGCTAACTTCAGCTAACTTCTGAGATTCTGTACATTTAATACTACAGTCTGTGTGTTTATGTATAAACATGTATGTAGGGGAGAGTGTACAGATTCACCGCAGCTCCAGCTGTTGTGGGGACCTGTGGCTCTGAATGAGGGGAGCTGTGTGTCACTGCTGTCATTTCATGGGATATTTCACACCAGGTTTAGTCGACTTATGGAAGACGGTTTCCTCATGCCCTTGTGTGTGTTTCTGTAGACAGAGAGACAGAGAGAGAGAGAGAGACCTGAAGGGTTTGTGTTATTCCATGTTATTTTTGTTTGTATTTGTGTCTCTTTGGTTGACTCCTCCAGCGAGTTCACATCTGTTCATCTTAAACACCCCCCAAAACACACACACACACACACACACACACACACACACACACACACACACACACACACACACACACACACACACACACACACACACACACACACACACACACACACACACACACACACACACACACACACACACACACACACACACTGTTTTCTGATTAATTATAAGAACAATTTTAATTGTTTTGAATTGGATTTCAGGAGAATAACCAAATAAAGGCATCAGTTTGATTCAGTCATACAGCGAACAGAACTCTGACTGATACCGGAGGAGAAGGACAGACGCGTGACAGAAACAGAGAGAATCTCTGCTGCTCTGCTCGTTTCATGTTGAGAAGATTGTGACTGAGTCAGACAGATGCATGTGAGGCATCAGGGAGAGAGAAAATGAGGTCAAAAAACCCTCAACAGGAAGTGGAGAAGGGGCCAGGATATCACACAGCCAAACACTCTCAATAAAACATCAGCCATCAATCGCTCACTTCATGTTTGTGTGAGCGGCGCGTGAGACTGCATGAAAGCTTCTAACGTGATGAAACACAGATGAAAAGGAGGATTTAAAATGGACCGCCTGAATGTGATGCGATCCGACTTCACACAAAATATACATCGTAAATAAGATCAGACAGTTTAGAACACAAACATGTTTAAAAAAGTCAACATGACATGAAGACAACATGAAATGGGATCAACAGCCCCTCACTAATCCCACCAGATCCTAAAATCTCAAGCCTTCCTCCCACAGAAATTATTTATTAACACATTATTATGCGCAAAGACAACTATGTCAGCATATGTAAATGTGTATATAGGAGAAATGATTAAGATGTATATGTGTGTATAATACAGATGTGTGTGTGTGTATATATTGTGGAGCTTTCTGGAGTGTATGTGTTCTGTTTTATCCAGCAGAAGATCCGGCCCATTGCTGTCCTGTTGCTGAACAGCAGTTTAACGCCGGTTGTGTTTATCTCTCTCTCCTCCTTCAGCTCAGCAGATAAAGCATTGATTTTGCCCTGAGGCTGTAGAGGATGAGGGCCGGCGAGGGCTGGAGTGTTTATGTTTGTATGCAGCATTAGCGAGTGTTTCACTCCAGCGTCGCGTGTCTTTGTGTCGGCCACAGATGGATCAATGAAGACAGACGCGTCCTGAGAAAGGCTTATTGAAAAAGTTTTTGAAAATACAATTGCTGTGGAGATTTGGCAGTGCTAATGCTTCTGCCGTTAAATCTTTAGAGCGAGGGCAGAGGTTTAATGGTAAATGTGACCAGTGGCCACCGTTCTACATTAAGATGATAAATGCTGTATTATCAATCCTGAGGGATACAGTCGCAGTTTTCCAGTGTGCTGCAGAAACTTTGTTTTGTTTATTTCCACATAAACAGTTATTTTGTATTATTTTAAAGTATCTAGTAAAAGAAAAAAACGAAACGTTCATGGCATCTAATATTTATTTTCTGCTAATTATTATTATGTGGATTCCATCACAATCTATTGTGTCATTATTTTTATTCTAATTATAGGATGCTGGGATACGTGTCAGTTTATAATGACTATATCATGGAGTTCTGTTGTATGTGTCCATTTACCTGTCAGTCACTTCCTGTAGGCGGTTCTCAAACAGCTAAATCCAGCATCCAGCGCTGATGTCCACAGGCTCTGTGGGACCATATAAACAGTTAAAGGATGTTGGAAATGGCAGTCGGTTGATGCCCAGAACGGTGACTTATCAGGAACGCTGGAAGAAAGTTTTAAAAAAGTAGTGAGATAAGAAACTGTTGTGTTTAGCGGCTAATGTACATGTTCCCTGAAACTCCTGACAGGAACTGAGGCCACTATATCTCACTTCCTGTTACAGCTGCAGCGAGAGTCAAACACACGTCCTTTAACTTTAATGTCCTTGTGTTATGACTGGATCAGATACGTTATCACAGCTCTGTGTTTTACCCCCTGCTGGGGCAGCTGAACATCTCCTGCGGGGTAAGTTACCAGCAAGCCCAACGTGAAAACTCAAGATCATTACCATCAGGGTGAAAACAAATGACACCCGCTTACACGCGGCGGCACATTAATTTGTGATTATTAACTATGGTGGCCATTGTGTGGCGGCATGCTAATTTCGTGGCGTTTCTAATGAGCTGTGACGAAAACTGCCAAAAAAGAGGAAACAGGAGGAAAGAATGCGAGAGGAGGAAAGATGAGAGTAATCAGGAGATGATTATAGTTTGTCACTTAATCACACGTCTCTGAGGGATGTCTCCATGTCTTAATTAAAGTGCCACAGCAACATCACTGCACCTCAGGAAACAGAGCGATGAAGAAGATGTGTTCACATCTGTGTGTGCGTGTGGTGTGTAACCCACAGCTATTGAAAACCCCCAAACTTGAAAAGCTAAATACACAGTCACTGAACTGAGGTCATTTATCACAGGTCACAGAGGGCAGGAAGTATCAATATGTCTGGTTGTATTTTATTACAGTGCAGCTGGAGTCTGGATTATAAAGTTTGAGGTGGAAATGTCCTAAATGCAGGTTTAGGTGACAGACGTTGTGTATGTAATTATTCAATTAACCATCAGAGTATATAAAGTGTTTTTCTACCCTGGCGTCCGTTTAGTCATCCGTCTGCAGTACTTCACCTTCTGAAATGAGGCGTCTTGCGCTGTATAATCTTCTCCATCCATTAGTTACTCCACAGGGGGGTAAATTAGTGCTTGTGTTGAGTTCTCCTGCAGCCCCTCAGTTACAGACAGGAAGTCAAATTCACTCACCTCTCACCGTTTGTGGGTTAAATGGGCGAAAGCAGCTGTGTTGCACAGGAACTATAAAGAAAGCAAAATGATCAAAAATCTTAAAAACTGTCACGCTTGTTTAATACAGACGTTTATTGATTTAAGATTAAGATTTGATATGATGTTACTTTATACAAATGATACTTACAAACACAGTTGATTGATGATGTTTTGTAATTGTTGTTTTAAGCGACAAACACAGACTCAATTATTGCACATTTTCAGGCTGCTGTTTAATGTTAATAATGACTTAATGGCTTTTAAATGTAATGTTAAATAGTTGTGATTATCCTGAGTTTTTCTCAAAAATAACAACAGTTTAATATAGTTATATCAGTAATATCAGTAACAGTTCTGCTGTAACTATCAGTGCTGTGGGACTGGGGCACAAAAAACCTATTAAAATAAACATGACTGAGACATGTGATTATACACATGATACATGTGTGTGTTAGTGGATGATATCTGATGTTTGTTACAGGGATTTCTACATCAGATGGGATGTCAGCTGTACCGGAGCGTCCAACTGTTATTTTACCCACAAAGTTGGCAAAAGGCCTCGTTCCACAGAGATGCAGTCAATCTGAAGTTTGTGCTCCATTTATTGTGTGCAAATGCTGGAGAGCAAAACACATGGCAGGACATTTTGTGTTTCACCGTGTCCCAAACACAAGTTTGATGAATTCTAAACATCACAGATTTAATACTAAACTTAACACTGAGAAACTCTGAGAGCAGAATTACGCACCACAACAAGACGGTCCCACTCCAGTTCTGCAGAGGTCCGCCGGGTCGGCTGATAAACACACAATTTACTAAAGAGAAAATGAATAAATTATTTTCAGAAAAACACAAATATGTTTAACTGGGTAGGATAAGACAAACCTCAAAGTATCTGTGAAACACAAATGTATGCTAAAGAAAAGGTCTGTAGACAAACACTCTTAAGATTACAGAAGAAACCACAGGTGGCCTCATGTTTTACTGTTGTGTGAGTCTCCTCTGCATGCAACTGTCTCAGCCATTTATCACAATATCTGTCCTCTTCCCAAACTAAATGTGCAACTCCTCGCTTCCTGCCAACACATCCCAACAAATCATATTTACTATCTGTAAATCAAACAGACACGTTTAGTGGGAAGCGTCTGATGTATTAGAAACACTCGTGCTTCCTCGCGGCACGTTAATCCTGCATCCCGTCTGCACGACCCTAAACTCCCCAAACGCGCCCGTGCTGTCGGAACGTTTCGGGAAGCGCGTCTGTCAGCGTTATGAAGTCAGACTTATTCAACGGAGTCGGCCTGCTGTTGTGAGTCTGTGGAGGTTTGTGTGAAATCTGCTGTAACATTATCTGTATCACAGATGACAGGAAACCGTCCACGTGTGTCTCTATCACATATCTGTGTTATCAACCGCAGTCATGCTGCAAAACAGCTGCACTCAACATCTGCAGCATTTAACACACCAGAGAGGTTTATAACCGGTTTCTCACAAGCGGATCACGTATTTGCTGGATACAGCAGAAATTCTCAGTAAATTGTGGCCGTTCTGGTGCTCTTTAACTCATGAATATTAATTAGGTGACAAAGCAGGTGGAATATTCATTGCAAAGCAAGCTAAGTGAACTAGGAAGATCACTTAGCAACATATGAGCAAATTAGCTGATTAATATTCATGATCTGTGTAGTAATGCAACAACCTGCACAGAAATCTCTCTTTCTGCAATTTCTTCCCTTTATAACAGAACAAAAATAGAACCTAAAAACAGCAGAAAAGGATTCTAGGAAGAGTCTTTCTCTGAGGATATTGTAATAAAATAAAGATGCTAATGGGATCCTAAAATAAACTATGATATACAGTGATGCAATAATCAGAAAATGTGTTGTACTATTCTGATACAAACACTGAAAAATCTGAACTCATGAGAATTACAGTATGAAAGAATGTGAGGTTCAAACTGATGTTACAGAAACAAAAATAAAATGACAAAAATAAAATAAACAAACTGTTTGTGTTTCAGAACATCCAGCTCCGGTTTGGACTTTGATAGTGATGTGAAAGAGAAAGTGTTTCATTGTCTCTCGTCTCTCTCAGTTTCTAGCAGGCTTCCCACAGACACAAACCAACAAGGCACATTTTCTGCAGCACAAGAAAGAAAGAGTCAGACGCAGTCATTAAAATGTAGGAATCAGCTTTGATCAACACACTCTGTTACATAATAAAACTAATAGTGTGTGAAAGGGTGAGATGCGTTCTGTTACTGTGGGAACCAGTGTGTGATTTTAACCATTTATGCTCCTCACAGATCAACATCATCATCATCATCATCATCTTCCACATTAAAAGCATTGTAAATGAATTCTTACCTTCTGCTGGCTCACGTCAGTCACACCGGCTAAGTGACTTTCAGTGAGACAGGAATGTTAATGCATAGCTTTCTCCAGGTATTAAAGGTCTTCTGCACACATGCACAATGATTGGCTGAAAAAGGCTGTGCTGTTTCCATGATAACCCTCAGAAAACTAATTTCAGTCGTATCATTTAGATAATAGGGACGTGTGTGTGGTATCCCAACAAATAAACCCTCTGCACCAGAGCGGACAGACAGAAAGAATAAACACACAAACTGGTGCAGCTTGTAAATCATTACTGGCAACAATTTAGTCAAAGAGTTTATTCAGATGTTTTAAAAAAGATAAAATAATGGTTTTTAAATACTCACAGAATCTCCATAGGGCACAATACAGATAAAAAAGCAACAGAAAGAATGAAATGTCATGTTTACCTGGCAGGATACACACTCTTCTTCTTACACCATCTGAAACTCACAAAAGTGACTTTATTAAAAACTGAGGAGGATAAAAGCTAGAATTATTTTATGTGTTTTATGTTTAGCGTGAACACATTCTTATTTTTATTATTCACACCGTTTAACACGCCTGTAAATATAAACTCATTTATTAAGGGCTAGTTTCATTAAAATATTCCAGCTGATTTATTTTTTTTATCTGACAAACATCTTTTAAACATGGCTAATACTTTTGTGTACCTACAGCGATGTGCAAGACCTTTTCAGCTTCATCTCTGTGATATTAAAATACCCCTGAGACAGTGTGTGATTAGCACAACACAGTAAACAATAATTATTGGGAAGTTCTGAGGCTCCGGGTGTTAAGACCTTTAAAACCAACCAACACACCTGCAGTTTCCAACCTTCTTGATGCCATCCACATGTATCAGATCATCTCCAGCATGTTGTTATTATCTGAGAACAAACACAGGGAAGAGATTTTTCACGAGGAGCATCTTAGATTCAGCCTGAGAGACTGACATGCTAAGGAGATATTGGCTAACACTAATGCCTCTCACCAAACGCCTAATGAAACAAGATGAAACCTGGTTTCTGCTCTTCCACAGTTCTCTCTCTCTCTCTCTCTATCAGTCGTGAGTATCTGATATTCTGAAGACACTCTGAGGATCCAATGACACCTTGATTAGTTAATTTCCGGCTGTTAATCAGACACAGCTGGTCTGACAGATGACAGCTAAACACGTTTTTATTCACTTAAAGGACACAAGTGAGGCCGGTTTATCCTCTAATGGTTTATTGAGGGATTGATTTGTCTTGTGTTAAGGCCACTCAGGCTTTGAAAGCTCTTTCCTTAAAGCTCTTTCTTCAATATCTCACACAGTCCCGGCTGATCTCCATCTTTTCCTGGGATTTTCAGTTTATCAGCCAAACATTAAGGCGTCACTTCAGGTAAAAACTATTTTCTATACTGTAACAATGACTATTTTAATATCACTCATGGAAAAATAGTGTTGCTATATTAAAAGTGTATTAACAGTGATTGTTTTTGGTTTTGCAGGTTGAATAGCATTTATATGTCCATATTTGTACTACAAATATGGTAAAAATATGGTTTGCGTATTAAGGTTATGGTGAAATTGTGGTTTGAATACACAGTGCGTCACATTTAAATGACACCTGTTTAAACTTCTCATACCTGAGAAGAAAAACCAAGAAGAATACTGGGGTCTTCAGAGGGCAGTTGCCTTCGTAGGCAGCAGACAGCTAGGCAGTACTAGGATTTGGAACACAGCCAATGTTTGGGAGAGAACTCTTTCACACTCCTTAGGGTGTAAAACTACTGTACACCTCTTCTCTATTTCTCTATTTCTGGTCTCTGATTAATGTTGTGGGCCTCTTCAGAGACTCTGATCTATGGCCTCTACTTTAATATATTTTTTAAGAGGAGAAACATCTTTGTGTATTTTGTATTCGGCTTCATCTGCGTTTGCCAGTACAAAATATTCTGCATGTAATTTAAAAAAGCGTCTTACTGGTGCTGCAATAAAAGCAAACACACCTGGACATACTGCAGCCCCCCAAAGTATCTGAGAACTTGACATGAGAAATCTATGAACAACATTTAAGTGACTTCTATCAAGAAAGGTTGGACAAGCAACTTTCCAAGCAAGATGTTTAAAGAAGAAATCAAAAATGGTACCTCTGTGGTACTGCTGAGGAACCCTTATTTTAGCAGTACAGTAGCTTCAGCGTTGTTAGCAGCTGCCTGGTACCTTCAGTAGCATTAGCATTCATCTCCTGCAAGGGTGGGAAATGACCTGAACTCCAGCCTGACTCCCCCTCCATCTGAACCGCGTCTCCCTGCATCACGCTCTCTGTCTGCCTCTAATGACTGAGAGAATGAGACCAACACTTGATCAGAACCGGAGGGAACACTCTGAAATTTGCATGGCTCCAGGCGAACGGCTGCTTCTGTCCCAGCGAGACATTTTCCAGTCATCATCTGCTGTCATCATCGCCTTCATTTCTTTCTTCTTCTCGGTCTTTGTGAGTTTCATCATCATCATCATCATCGTGTTCAAGCTGCTGGTGGGCATTAAACTTCATATTCACATCATCATGTCATGCACACACACACACACACACTCAGACAGACATATAAACAACACATACCCCAGAACACTTTCTGCTTTTTAACAATTTTAATAAAATAAAAAATAAATAAAAAAAGGAAATGAAAAATGAAAGTCAGACAGGGTTTATGATTAGTCTATTAAGACACTGAAGAAGCTTTTATAAATGCGTGTCATTGTTTTGTCTGAAAACGCACAACAGCTGCCATCAGGCTTATCTTGTAAAGGACTGTATGTGAGGCGGTTTAATGTATTTATTTCATTCGTTGATATTTATGAGCAGCGGGACCACAGAGAGAATGAGTGTTAGAGGGATTTAACAGCAGAACAGAGCAGATGCAGTTTCCTGCAGTCTCGTCCCACACACACAACAACAGCTCTTATATTACACCTCACACTCACCAGAAACAACACATCTCAAAGCTCACATAAAAGAGTCATCTGCACACACACTGCACACACACTGCACATCTGCACACACACACTGCACATCTGCACAACTGCACACACACTGCACACACACACATGCATCACACATGTAACACTCCAGAAATCTGATATTTTTTCTTCATCTTCATGTATTTCACCCTCTTCTGTTCAAACTCACGCTATTGGTTAAGCCAGTTTTTCTACTTTCCCTTCAAACCTGAACTTGGCAAATATAAATAAACTGAATTTAAGATAAATTCTCTGGAAACAGAGTTTTTGACACAATGTTGCTTCTGAAGTAAATGCATATTTTACATATGAAACAGAAACATTAATGTAATCCTTTACAGTGCTTTGAAAGTTAGAAGTTTTAGTTTGTTAGCATATGCAACCCATTGTCATTATGCATTCATAGTTTTGTGCTCACCTGGAAAGCTGTTACTTAAAACACAGCTACAGTCACACCTAAAATAAGGCCCTGTACTCTCTCTGTATATACAGAGATGGTTTATATGTGCAGCCTCAGCAGTTAATGTGTAGCTGTACGCTGTCACAGAGGCAGTTGTTAATGGGGTGCAGAAACGTACAATCTTAAAATATTTCTCTGAGCTATAGATAGACTGCGGGTGCCGCGTCACCTCAGGCGAGATGCAGCGCGGGAGACGCATGCGGCGGTTCTGCGACGCTGCAGCAGGACCGTGTGCCGAGACTGTGACAATCAGAGTGACAATTGCATTCATGTTTCTGCTCCGCCTGTAGCGGGTGTAAAATATTCATCTGGAATATTCGCAGGAATCGCAATCGTCCGGATCTGCAGACGAGAGCAGCGCGGTTGTGAGCTCTGTGTGAAGGAATATTTAAAGAAATACATTCAGAATAATGAATGTATTTAAATTGAAATAAGTCAAAAAGTTAAAGCCTAATTTAAATATTTTTTAAAAAAAGTTAAATCTAATGTACCCTCCTGCTGTCACACACGTCGATGAAATATTTCACAATATTCCTCAAGAATTTATTACAGTCAAATAATTGTGGATATTTACAGTATTATCCTATTTGCAGGACAATGTAAACAATGAACCAGTTAATAGCTAAGAGGAAACACAACCACATAATTGATTCATACTGCAATGCATGCTGAGAAACTAGTGCCAGCAGATTATAGTGAAAATCATGATGCTGGTGACAACAAGCATCCTAACTATAAAAACCAGTAACCTTCCACTAGTCAAACAGTTTCAACTGAGAAGTTTACTGAACAGCACAACTGAACTAGTCTGTGTGACATCAGTGCTGGTGTGGTAGTTTATTTAACAGGTATTAAACCAGTTAAAGCTGTTGTGGGGGTTGTTTCTGTCTCAGCTTGAGTTTCTGTTACAGGTTTATTTTAATAACAGATTAAATAGCATTTTCACATGTTGTGTTTGTCTGACTAACAGAGTAACAGCCGACAGCAACTAAACTGCTGTTACATTTACTTAAACGTTCTTTTCTCACACATTTCAGTGATGCAGGTTTAAGGTTATAAAGATTAGACTCAAGCTACTGATGTGGGCGAAAACTGACAGGTTTACAGTCTGGAAATTAAACCAACATTAAAGGCAATTTTTTGCCATTATTTTTCTAAACAGGAGGAAAACATTGCAGTAGCCACACTTACCTCGAAACCCCGACAACACAAGGCTGCTGGGAGTTTCTCCAGTCGCTCGGTCCAGCGGTTTTATACGATTACTGTCGCTACTGTCCCGAGTGTTTTTGCTACTGCCCAGCTGAGGGGTAATTAATGGTTGTGACCCTGCAGGGGCAGATGAAGGCCACAGAAATGATTAAACATGAGAAATTGGTTGGAGGCAGCTGAGGGATAGAAAGGACTTACACGGCCATCAGCCCACAGGTATCAAAATATTTCACTCGGTACTGAAGACGTGAGCCGGTTCCCTGAGAGATGTGAATGCTCCTGACCTCAGGCTGAGAGGATTCCTGCTGATCAGACGTCTGATGGTCTGATTCCCAACATCTGATCTGGTGAAACACAGAGACAACACAGAGACTGAAACTACAATCAACATGACTGATGCTGTATGAACTCTTTGGATATTCAGTCTGAAAAGCGACTGAAACGGTGTTATTTAAAACACTGTTGCATCTAAATAATACTGTCTGCAGTGTTAACAAAAATATAGCAGCACTATTATGTATGTATGTACTGATCCTTTATTAAAACCCATTCATAAATCATTTATCCTTTCTTTGTCACGCACAAAATAACACACAAAATCACTCTTTTCCTAAAATATGAAAACTACATAGATTAATTATACCAACTATTTCCAGTAACAGATGACTGGAGACAAGCCTTCGCCCTGAACACTGATTCTGCTCACTGGACACAGTCATTAATCAACACACTCCACATTAGCTCACGGTGAACACCTAACTTCTCTTTCTGCTTCATTTCAGACGTGATGAGAACAAACCTCACAGCACACACTCATTCATAAAAAACTCTGTGCTGGACGGTGTGTGTGATGTGTGTGTGTTTGTGTGATGTGTGTGTTTGTGGGTGTGTGATGTGTGTTTGTTTGTGGGTGTGTGATGTGTGTTTGTGTGTGATGTGTGTGTTTGTTTGTGTGATGTGTGTGTTTGTGGGTGTGTGATGTGTGTGTATGTTTGTGGGTGTGTGATGTGTGTTTGTGTGTGATGTGTGTGTGTGTATGTTTGTTTGTGATGTGGGTGTGTGATGTGTGTGTTTTAGCACAGGGACGGACTGAAAGAACAGATGGCACACGACTCAAGAATTCTTGAGAGAAGCAGAGTTTTACGGCTCATGTGCTGCTGTAATTATCAGCTCAAACGCGGAAAAGAATTAAATCTATTAAGCAGAAGTTTGAGAGTAAACGAACGTGTTCAATCTTTTGGTGACATTTTAGCGTTTACAGTAGACGTCTTGATTTAAGGAACATTTTATGAACACATGAAGGTTTAAACTCCTGTTTTTACCTCCAGTTGACTGTGATGGCTGCTCTATGAAAGTTTAAATGCACTTTAAATCATTCAGAAGTGAGCAGCCTCAGGCATAATAAATGTTATTCATGACCTAAAACATTTAGAGACATTACAAATGTAAAAACCACTAAAGATGTAAAAATATTCATGGATCATATTAAATTAATGCCAATAAATATTTTTACGGCCATCACACATTTTTTACATACGTAAAATGGAAAGGATTCAGGGCAGATAATGCAGACAGTGTGTGTATTATAATGTATAATGGACTGTGGGTGCAGCACAGCCTCTACAGTCTAATGTAAATGACTACAGTAATCTTACTCTCATTGTGATGCTACCTATGTCACCATGGCAACTGCACTTAGTCTACTGTACATTTCTTACAACGCGCTGTGAAACCTCCATTATAAACGTACCAGTTAAAAAGAGTCAGATGTTTAATGACAGCTAATCACTTTCACAAGACAAGGGCTTTTGTGTGTTTTATACTGTACAAATCATAGGGCAAGAATCATTACTGGTATAAATTATATATGGGTTTAGGGATTAATTCCTGGAATTACACTTGGCGTGTAACTTGTCCAACAGCATCTGTTCGGTGGACCTACATAATGCCTTAAAACATACAGCTTGTTGATTTGACATGTTAATCATTTTAACTGAGCAGATTTTTCACCTGAACAATAAAATGAGAAAAAACCCCACAGAACCACCTAAAAAACCTTAGCAACCACCAAACAATGCCCTAGAAACCATCCAGAACACCTTAGCAACCACACAGCAATGAGCTATAAACCTGCATAGCAACACCCTGGCAACCACCCACAGCACTTTAGCGCTGTGAAGAGTTTAAACAAGCACCACTCACATCTCTCACAGCAACATATAAATCTCATAAAATACATAATTATATATAATTGTATTTGCCAAATAAATTTGGAACGGAACAATATTTGCTGACGGATTTTATATCTTTCATTTAGTTTGACTGCAGCACTTGTCAGCAGAATGCATCTGATCTAGTAAATGTGTCGCTTGCAGGAGTTTCTCCAGCGTAATATCATCCTGAAGAGGTTCTGAAAGCGCTGAAGACAAAAACTGAACATTTGATCCCCTCAGGGATGAAAGTTATTCACTCAATTTACACTTTCACACAGTTAACAACACCTGAAACATTATGTTCCTCAACATCACAGCACTGTTTTTTCAGACTTATTTCCTATCCTGTCTCTAAAGTACAGTCCTAAAAAACTGGCATCTATAATAAACACCCTGTTTTGTATTTTAGAAGCCAATGAAATTGCCATATGCTTGGAAAAAACATTTAGACTTCAAACACTTCAACTAAAGAGAAACAGAAGCGATCACAAACTCTGATGGAACTGGAGACAGCGACTCGCTCCGTTTTACCCCTGAGAAAAATCTATATGGGTTGAGCGTGTTTTACTGGGAGGTAGATTTCTCTGTTTAATGTGGAGATATAAAGGTCACTCCAGCTTGTGTGATAAATAAAAGCACACCTGGCATCCACAGAAACATCTGGCTCTGTGCCAGTTGAAAAACAGGAAAACAATTCCCTGTGTGCTAACCGATGTCTTCCACCGGTGCTCTGTGGAGAATTCAGGTGTCTTCTGAGAAGAAACATCATTAGCCTCAGTCAGCCGACGTTGGTGCTCCCAGTTTCATCTACACTGTAACAATCTCCACCACCCGCCTCAATGAAAAAATCCAGTTCAAATTGTAATGTCACGATCATTTTACAAACATCGGGGCCATCAAACGGCAGGCGTGTGTGTAGATGACTTCTCTACAATTGAAACCCCCTTTCACAGAGAACACATATAGCGTTGGTGCTCTTTCATACACCAAACTAAACTCACGTACCCAACCGCTGCCAGAAACACTCAAATACAAATATTCTGCGTTTCATGTTGATCTGAGCCATCGCTTGTTACGTCAGCCTGAGTAAATGCAGGATAATGTTTGATGAACTGGTCATTATTGCAAAATAAACTCTCTAAACGTGTCTCGTATAACCCTGAAGGGGTTTATTTTGTGACTGCATTAAACTGTGTATTACTGGATGTAAACTAGTCACCTAATATGACATTTACTCCACAGCTAATTAATAAAAACCAACATGTCACTTAATGATATCAGACATCTCCATCAGATATCTATAAAGCAACTTTTAGGAGGCGTTTGTGTTTCTGTTGATTATGTGTCTTCCAGTCTTTATTAACACTTAACACTTCCTTATTCCTCTGAATAAATAACACAGCAACATTATGACAATAAATCAATGCTGTGCTGTTCTGGGATTGATTGTAGGAAAACTGCCAGACCCCTTCAGTCCCACCAGGAGAGAGGGAGAAAACGCTCATGCCTTTAATGAGAAACCACACAGCTCCCATAGAAACACAGGGCTTACAAAACACATCACAGCCCCTAAAGCTAAAGTTCATATGGCCAAACAGGAGGTGCTTTCTGTCGTACGAGGAACAGGCTGTGTGTGTGTGAGCGTATGCAGCAGGTAATTATGTGTTGTGTGTGATATCTTGTATATGTTTTCCGGGGGTGGTGGGCTAGCGTGAGCGGGAGCAGCTGTTATCAGGATAATGAGTGTGTCCCTCCTCACAGTTATAATTAACACTGTTTAATTAAAGCTAGCTCACTCCTGTAGCTGGTTATGGTGCCACTTGTTAAGTGGGTGGGTGAGAACGCACTGGGCTAAAAGACCAAATTAGTGGTACAGATAAGTGTTTGATATCTCTTTTAACCGTATAATGCTCTAAAACTGGGTACTCCTTTATTATTTTAGTTTGGTGTTATGTCATAAAACAACACATAATGTTGTTTACATGTACATGTGGGCATTTCCTGGCAAACCCAAGCCTTAAACATTTACTGCTACCATGGTAAAAAAAGTTACCATAGTAACCAGTTACTGCCAAAACCTCATAGTTACGTGTTGGTTGTGAAAGCACAGCAAACTAACACAGAATCTCCTTCAGGGATATATTTACTTTCAGAATCTCTCTCATTTCTATTCTGGTCAAACACAATAAATGAAGCTATTTTGTAACTATTTTGGCAAAAACTATGCTAGCATTTCTGTCTAGCCACAAAACTAAAAAAAGACTGTATTTTCACGCCAACAAATGCCAAACATCTGCTCAGATCAGATGATTTAAACATTACGATGGTCTTATCGCTCTAGCAACTTAAAGTCATGACATCAGACTCAGACCCTGTGATTGGCTGTTACCAGCAGCAATGTCCTATGGAAATGAGTGAGAATAATCCAGAATGGACGCAGTGAGGTGAGCGAGGGACAGCGGTTTGTTCGCTCACCGTTACGAATACGTGAGCAACTTTTGTAACCTTGATAGAGCGACGGACAGAACAGCTGTATTTAAAGTAGCTGGCGTGACTTCAACTCCCTGAGCGCGGCTGATACAGGGCCAACGTAGCTGCTGTGACAACACCTTATTAAAATCAAGTGAGTTTGTCCTTTACTCCACTTCATCACAGCCTCTATTTCAGCCCTGCTGGCACCCGGGAGACGGAGTCATCGCAGCGAACGGAGCATAAATCCTGGAAAGCACCCTGGGCAAGGTCTTCACCAGAAGCTGATTCTTCAGCACTTACTCATGAGGTCAGCAGATTGTCTGTAGCATCACTCTGAGGTTCTCCTGCCGTGAGGTTAGGAACCTGCAATGGAGGACAGGAAACTGTGAGTTACAGGTGAGAGAGTTTGTCTTCTGGTTAACAGCACCACCTGTTCATCAAATGCTTCACACTGAAGGTCATCATTTACTGGCCCAAACACGATTTTAACAGTGGAACACAAAACGAGACGTTTCACAGATCAGTGACCAACGCTTGAAGCACCATGATGTCAGAACAAACCATGAGCCACATTCCAAGACTTCTGAAGCTGTCTGATAGCTTGGTGTGAAGAACAGACTGAAATTTAAATCATTATTGTCTGAAAATCTCACCCCCTGCTGTCTTTTATTCACACAAAGCTATCATGTCTTCAGAGGGCTAGAATATTGAATGCTGAGGACTATTTCCATAATGTTTCTGTTGTATTTTTAGAGCCCTTGTTATTGTGTTTGCTGTGTAGAAAAGCAGCGTTTCTCAACAACTAAAATAATACAAGTGTTGATGCCTGTGAGTAAATGATAAAAGAATATTAATTTGTGGTAAAGTATTTCTTTAATATCCTCTGAATAAGATGAAAGCATGAAGAACTGAAGGACGAGTGTGAGAGGACCACAACAATTTTTATTGTTTTTTTCATCCCTTTATTCTAATGATTCAGCGTTTCTAGACGCTCTGTTTAATTACTCCATTAATTATCCTAGAGAGCAAAATAATGGGTAGGTTTAACAAAAATCCATTAGTTAATCTTTTCCCACAATGCACAGACACAAGTTCAACAGCTGAAGTTGTTTGGAATTAAATACTCTTTTGGTAAAACGGTCTGTGAGAGATTAAGTTTGGACTTTCCCTGGGCAATAAATCATTTCTATTGGCTTCTGCAATTCAACAGCCTCACAGTGTTCTGTGTTTGGGATATCCCATAATACTCATGGGAACCGATATTGTAGACAGACTCCCTCAATGCAATGCACTTTAGCAAACATATTTAAACATTTAGGCTTTGGGAATAACCTCACAGAATCCTAACAGCGGCTGCATTTAAAGGCGGCGTCAAGGGATTTCTGGGCCTGTGGCACTTCATTAGCTCCTCAGGCTGGAAAAGAATCTATACATTGAGGCACAAAACACAACCTGTGATGCATTACTGCCCCACAGTCAGGGCTTGTCAAGGCCATGAGGTATGAGGAGAGAGACAGATCGCCACAATTTCATACCCTTGAACAATGATTGACACTTTCTCACTGACATGTTTTAGATTCGACAGCTGCGTTGACAGTTTTACATTTTGTGTGAGAGCTAAATATTTGACATCATCTCTGCATTTGGGCAAATCTCAAATTTGCTTCACAAAAGCTGTTTAGATGATCTGACCTGAAGAACCTGTTAAAGTGAAGAAGTGACAGTCACTCAAAAGTGTGTCATTATTATGTCTGCCTCAGTCATACAGTATTAGTGATATATCAAAATGGTGTAACTGTACTTTAACTTAAAAAACTAAGTAAATGTTAAAAACCACCTGACATTTCTCAAATCAATTTTTTGTTGTTGTCTTTTCACCTGTTTGTCCCAGAAAATGTTATCATGTCTGCTGGCCGTATCTTGTTTTATATTTATACATTATATGCAATGACCTTACAGAGTGTATTTACCTTGAACTGAGTAATTCTGATTTCAGAAGCGCAGCTGAATTTAAATCTGACATTTGATGGCAGCTGCGGGATCAGAAAAGCAGCTGGCAGGTAAAAAGGCAGAACACCTCCCCTGCTGCACAGATAGATGAATATATAATCATACAGAAGAGATCATCAGTCCAAGAGAGGAGCTGCAAAAGACAAACACAGACAAACTGTTTTATGATGCAAAAGAAACAAACAAACATCACGGATAAGTCCACCATCCTTCTGACAGTGGGTGACACTTTCTTCTTAACCTGATAAAGTAACATTTGCACAAGAAAACAAAATTTAAAACAACTTATTTGCTGTATCCCACTAAATAAACTGTTACATGCCTGAACTGAACAAAAGTGTCAAAACCTCTCAGGATCTCCAACCTCTGACAGCAAGTCTTTAGCCTTTATGACAAAAATCCTTTTAGTCATGTTAACATTTACACACCTCACTGAAATACATGTTGGGCAATTTGTGCTTTGTATTCCAAAAACCCACATCTCTGAACAAAAATAAACATCAGTGCCCTTGTGCCTCACAGCCAAATAATATTTGAAATAAGCCATTTTTTGCAGCCTGCATCCACAGTTTGCTGATCTGAGCCTGTGGAGTTTCCACAAAGATAATTCAGCTTCTCGTGGCGTCTTGCAGAGCAAGAGGGCCGCTCACACATCACCTCTCCACGGGGCCGAGCATCATGTGGGCCCATTTAAAGATCACGGGCCCCCTCGGGTCTCCTCTGAGATGACTACAGGTGAATTGAGGGGTTTTATCCTACAGGTTGGCATCTCCAGCCAGCTCTCAGCACGATCCACCTACAACGTGTCGCCTCACGGGGTCTGAACATCACACTGAAGTTTCTCCTGAAAGCAACATAATGACCAGAGGAGGAAATAAGGGCAGATAATGATGCCTTCAGGCCACCGGCATCACCTCTGCTAGCGCCGCATGAACTAATTGCTTGTTTTTTTGACAAAAGTTGACAAAAAGATGGAAAAACTTTTGTATCTTCAGTTCAAACGTTTATATGTTTGGGCCTTTTGCTGGGAATTATGGTATCAGTATTTTTGCACCTGTAGGCACTATAATTTAACCCTATGGCTACAGCTCTGGTTGTGATGTTGAAATTAAACTTAATTAAATTAAACTTTACATTAAACTTTAAATTAAAATTTCAAGTGAGCTAAATGTGGACAATTGTTTGGAAAGATTTATCAGTATTCATCACAGTACACAAAATGTAGGCATCTAACATTACAGTCAGCATTTACAATTATTAATTACAATTATTCATATTCCAGAAATTGAGTCTTAAACAGTTTCCCACTGGCAAATATGAATCATGAGAGTGTTTATGTGTGTTTGTTTCTGATCTACAGGCAGCTCATGATTTGACTGAAAAATGAAGGTTTAGAAAGCATTTAGACAAACATGTCTGCGGACAGACAAGGAGGTTTGGCTTCATTTATCCCTGTCCTGCCCAGAGTCAAAAAATCCAATCAAAGGCTATTGCGAGTCCCCCAAACTCATCTCACCTCTGTTCTGTCATAGAGCCCAAGAGACGAAGTGATTCTAATTTAGATTAGTTTTAACCCTCCGGT
>JBAJNP010003951.1:30000-36218 GCA_036877545.1 Yasuhikotakia modesta
ACAAACGAGGGAAATGATTTCACTACAGTCGACCACAGGCAAGCGGTTTCATTTAGTGCACAGCACCGTGATTAATCATCTCCCGTCCCTCCCGCCTCCGTCTGGATCATCGTACTTCCTGTGCTGCCACCTCAGGTATCTCTTCATTCCCTTTCATTGGGATTATTAATGAAACACCTTTAACTGTCATGCTCTGGTATTCTGCGGTGACGCCGGGCTCTGCATTATGCTGGTATCACCGTGTTCCTCTCCTCGCTTCTGCTAACGCTCTCGTCGCCGAGTCTTAAATCATCTTCAGTGTTTCCAGAAACAGCCATAAGCCAAACAGCATAACAACTAGTCAGACGCACATGTGAAACAGAAGCACGACTTGTTCTGTAATGATTGCGTGTCATCAAACAGAGCGGCGTATGAATGTATGCAGGGCGCTTTTTTTAAAAACAGAAGCAGCGCAGAACTTGCTGCTGATGCAAACGATGGTGATTAGTTAGTGAGCTAGGCCTCAAATTTCTAAAAATAATGTTTTGAATTCTGAGTGAACTGAGGCCTGTGATTAACTTAGTGTTACATGTACTTGTTTTGTTCTTTAATGGACTTACAATTATTGCAGTTTTATTGTAGCTACTTGTTTTAAAATCATGCAACACTGTTAAAATGATAATTTATGACGTGTTGTTTAGGATACAGTACAAAACCTAAAAGTCTTGTAATTTTAATCAGACTTTTATTTCACTCATTAATCAAAAAGCACTGTTAAAAACACATTAGAAACTCCAGTGGGAACCCAAGTAAATGCTAATTATCTTCTAGGTCTGAGGACCACAAACTTACCATCTTCAAACAGAGGAAATCACAGCCGATTAAACGATGCTGTGTCATAGCTCAGGGGAACTGATGGAGTTTTCAGTGCATCAACTTTGCTCTCCCAGAAGTCCTTGGGAGAAATGTAAAGAGAAAGAACAATGATTACATACGGTAAGATTATACAGCTACGAAACGAACATTGTTAGCATAGCTTAGATACGTTTTGGAAGAATTTGATGCTAAATATTTGAGTTCATAATAAAACATCTTTTGATGGCAGACTCTACTGTCTGAGCAAACATGAGCAGAGTTTTAAACTCACAAGAGATATGCTGAAGAAAAGCTGAGAAGCCAAAGATTTAAAGATAAGATGCAATTTACTCCAGGAGAAACAAATGAGATGTTAAAAAGATCTCATTTCTGATTTAACTTTCCTATGAGACACAGCCAGACACAGAACTATCATCAAAAGACACAAAACCCACCAAAAATGCTCACAAAGCAGATAAAAGCAAACAGATCCAAAACTGGGATGAGGTGAGACCGGCAGCCGGATAACATCTGCTCCTCTGGGGCTTTTTGGCAGCCGTTACGCGTTTAGCGACAAGGTTCCTGGGAAATCTCACTTCTCAGATGTTCTCTTCATCTTTGTCCAAATGAGGAGCTACACCTGCTCTTGCTCATCCGCCTGATCCTGCTCTTCCTCATTCGCCCGATCCTGCTGAAGGAGAGAAACAGATGCAGGAGTGGCACTCACCAGAGCTTGATTTACTGTATGTCAGGAGCATGGACCCTTACCATGAATCAACCGGACCGGATCCGTGGGGGGGTCTTCTCATTTCCCACAGATCCACAGCAACAGACTGTATGATCCATCCTCCCTGTTTCCAGAGGGAATCGCTCTGACATATAGTTTGTGTCACTGGGGTTGGCGGGAGAGGGTTATTATATAGTGGAATATAGATAATGCAACAGTGTGTTAGAGAAACTGGAGAAAACATCAAACCTGCATAAACGCGAGAGCGACGCAAAACCAGAACATGCATTAGCTGAAAAAAAACCTGCCTGTAACAGCAAACAATATTTCAAAGCACACATTCTAAAAGCATCATGCTACGTTTTTTGCTCACCAAAAGCGTTACTCTAATACAAACCTTTCAGGCGGGGGTGTAGGTGGGTTTGTGTGCAGTAATACAACACAAATATCTGCGTCTTACTGACTAACCCCTCGTAATCCAGTTCAGCCACACACTATTTGCACCATATCATCTATTCACATGAAGTTATTGTTCTTTTCAGTGCAAACAAACATTCTTACAATGTAAAGCACACAGACAGATTTACACCCCATTTGCATAATTCCCTCTCATTCTGGGGCTCAAATAGTGCAGCATGCAAAATAAACACTAAACAATCTCACTGAATTCCCTCTTATTGTGTGGACATGTCAACATCTCAGCAAAGTGTTTCCAGTGCATTGATTTTCTATCTCTACTGCAGTATTTAGATGAATTAAATGGGGATAATTACCATAGCAACAAACTTTGGCATACAGATGAGACGAGAAAAGCCTCTGGCAAATTTTTGTCTGTTTAATAAAAGTTTCTGTTTTATCCCCGGAGGCGGCGTGAGAACAAACAAGCGTATTTTGCAGCATTATTGTGGATGCTGCGTTTGTCTGTTGCAGATAGTGAATAATATCTCTCCATGCACACTAATAAGATTTCTGCCGCGCCGCTGTGTCGCCCCTGTTCAGCGCAGACGGCGGCTGCAGGAAGAGATAGCGACGCCCCTTCTGCATTGTAGACCGTTAGAGCAACAATCTCTGGATTAAACCTTCATTTGAGTTCATTCATCTTCTGCAAATGCACTTTCTCTTCCGCTCACCTTTTCTGGGTGTACTGGAATGTTCTGATTGGTTAGTATCGGTCTAATACAAATCCCACAATTCATCAACATTTCATAAACCCACTCTGGCCAGTCTGTCTAAAAGTGGCCGTCTGACGCTGTTGCCATTGCATTGCTGTGGGGTTTTTAAAGAGTTTTGAGTGTGCAAATAAAGAGTTCTAAACTTCTAAAATTAGTGACTAAGGTAAGAAGGCAAATCTTTATAGCTCACCAAAACTCATCCCACTTATTGCACGTGAGCTGCTAGACTCAAATATGCAGATGCACACAAAAGCACCTGTTTTCTCACCTTACATCACTATGTCCCTCGTTCCTGACCTCTGTGTCTCTGAAACACAGCTCTGTAGATTCAGGTGACTGTGTCTTTAAGACGACACCATCCATGACCTCTGGAGTTAATCACTGTAACCATTCAACACATTTGTTAATGGCAGCTTATGGGTAAAAGGTCACCGATCTCCACAATGTGTTTGTTCAGTGCTTCACTGTCTGTTATAGAATGGCGTTACAGGGACGGAAGAGGCTCTGATGTTGGCCAATTAAAGCTTGTTTATTTTCCTCCTTTGCCTAATAAACGTCAATGCTATTTAATGGGCTAGTAGTGTAATTAAAATTCAAACCTCCGGGCGAGGCATGCCGCCCGCTCGCGACAGCGCGCTATATCACATCACGCACATCCACACATGCCAAGGTCACTGGAATTGTGCAGTAAAACATGAATTAAGATCACAGCTCCAGGAGCTGAGGAGGTGTATTTATAGACATACATTCAATCGCGTTTTTACCGTATAAACAAGCGGTGGATGATTCTGTGGGGCCACAAACATTTGGAGAATGATGCATGAAAACAAAGAGGTAATTAAAATCACTTTCCAATTTAACTAGCCTGATGTAAACAAACAAACACAATGTAAGCGCATCCTTTAAAACGATCGCTAATATATTGTGTTGAGTGTAAACTGTTATTTCTACGTCACAAAATTCTTCACTGCAGCGACTGAACATAAAACACTCAAGCTGTATGGATTTCTGGAGCACAAGAGAGATGTTAGCAGAAAACTCCTGACAGCTCCAGACACCATCCATTCTCACTGTAAAAAAAGATGAAAAGTTCAGTTCTGTCCCACATTAATATCAATTCGAGCATCTCGTTCTGTGCTCACACTGAGATTAGTTTAGGGGTGTAACATACACACTCATTACATTCTGCTCTCAGACCAAACGGATCAGTACCGTCAGCTGGACAAAAGCCTTAGAGATGTGCTTTTGAGTTCCCTTGAATTTTCAATTATCTGCACAGGCAAGAAAATATATTTTAGCACCTACTTGCAACATCAAAAAAACCTGTCCTAGGATAACTGCACTTTAGGGCGACTTTATAAGGTACTTGGTAGAATTATATAAAGTATTTGCGGGCAATGGTACTTAATTTAAACAGATCTCAGTGCTTTATACCTTTGTGTCTTTAAGCAGGATGCCAGCAGATATATTTAACATACCATGAGTGAATGACTGCACATCCTCTAATGCGTCCTGCTGCTCAATGCCTCTCTAATCCATGCCTGCACTACAGAAGAGACTGTCACCACGGCAACAGAGCGGAAGCGTTGACTACAGCTGTACAGCCTCATTCTGATAGTGAAATCTGTAGCAGAGAAAAGGGGCCAAACACAACAACATCATACCAAACTAAATAAACGGCTCAAACATGCACGGTGGAGTCACCTTGTGAATGACTATCAGTTTTAAACATTTACAAAGCGGTAAATAAATCTGCATTTTACACACACAAACTCTGAGGCACACTGCTGGGACTATAATGTTCATTTTACACATGCATGTGAACGTGTAACACATTAATGTGCTTCATGTGTTTCATAAAGAAGTCAAATCAAGTTTACAGAAAGTCCCTACCAGGTAAGTTTGAAACACAGCGACCATCTTGAAACGTCCCCTGCCAGCACACAGTGTGTAAACTCAGCAGTAAAATATGAAATCTGTATTTTGCTTCTTTAGCAGAAAACACACTTCAACATAGTGTTTCTCAAGCTGGCAAAAAGTTGACTGGCTGTGTTAACAGTTTCTAAAGACTACCTGTCCAAAAAGACACAAAAAGAGAAAGCACTACAGTAATTTGAGAATAAATTCTGGTTTATGGCTGAAATCTGGCTTGGAACATTTCAAACACATCACCTGGTCAACATGAAGCGCTGATGAACTTAAACCAGCTGTGAGACGATCCTCTTCTGTGTTTAATGGTGAAAATAACTCGGTTTGGAACAGAATTTAGGCAGAATTCAGGTGCGGCACCAGCTGCCTCCACCTTCAGAAATAGCACCCAGCTCCCGGTACATCACAGACCTAAAAACAAAAACACAGAGAAAAGCTTAAGCAGTTCAGACTGTTCAGGGAACAGCTCTGTGTCACTTCAGCTAATTGAGTAATTGGCCTGAAACAGACCGGCGTTCATTAAACCTCAGGTGAGACAGAACCTCTCCGTCCATCATCCATCACAGTTTCTTGGTTTGAAGCTACAGTAACTAATGAAGGTCTGTAAGCTCACAGAGGACACAGCGTGACTCCTGCGGGCCGAACACACCCGATCAATTATAGCTTTATCTGGGACAGCGCACTGTCCAGATATAAAGAGCTTTACGAGAGTCACGCGCTGCGGCGAGATAATAATACATGACGCGCCAGAGTCGCCTCGCGGATCTCGACGCGCGGCGGAGGAACGAAACGCTTCCCGGACGCTGAAGGGGCAGAAGGGAAAGAAGTGTTTATCTTCACCCGGCGTGTGCGGCCCCGAGGATGAGGCTCTCTGTGGGGAATGACAATTAGAGGGAAACATCAGTGAGTAATCTGCGTGTCCCTCGCGCTGACCCGATCATTTCCCGCCCATTAATGCAGCCCTGAAGGGCCTGAGGTGAATTTGGCCGGCTGCCCTGTTACTGTCGACTTGTGTTGCTATTGTTTCCCTTCTGTTCTCAGATTTATTTATTTTCCACATGGCTGCTGTAGGTTTTGTTTTCTCACATGTAACAGTGGGGAATGTAAATGTGGCTCTCACACAAAACCAAACCCAACGAATGGGGGAGAAAATCAACAGGCAGTTTGTGCTTTGATGGGAAAAACTCATTAACAACATAAAAGTTTTTAACGGTTTGACTTTCTGCAACATTTACTAATGAAAGCAGTTTACAGAGAACAGGAAATGAGGCAAAACTGGCAAACGACAAAAGTCTGATTCAAGTTTTTCTAACAATAAATGTGGGTAACAGGGCTGAATGACTGACTCTACATAAATAAGGCAGCACAGACCAAATGTACTACTTCAGGAAAGAATGGGGGGGGGGGGTATGTATGTATCTAATTACACAACAACAAAATATGTGCTTCTGTAAAAAAACATGTTCATGGAAAACCCAAAGATATCAGTGAAACTTGTTGTAGTTAAGATAATACAAATGACAGTTTACACAGTTACTTCTGCCCAATATGAAGCT
>JBAJNP010003952.1:0-36216 GCA_036877545.1 Yasuhikotakia modesta
ACTAAGATCAGACTGACAGTTTTGTGCTCGTGAGATCCATGTCTATAGATAAAATTGCGAGACTCTGTGCGACGACGGGTCCCTAATGAGCGAAAAACCAAAAGTATGAGAACTTCTAATAATCAAGCCCTAAATTATGATCAACAGATGCTTTGAAAGATATTCAGATACATGAAAATCAGATACATGAAGAGTGGGGAAGTGGTTACATGCTAGTCTGGTTTTCTTTTGCAAGAACTCTTTAAAGTGCTTGAAACTTGGATAGTTCCCTGAATCGTCTAGCACTTCCATTAAGATTCGATTGCACTTGTGCACAATACCTTCATGAAGTTTCTTTAGTAGCTTTAACTGTCTCTTTAGTAGCAGAAACAGTTAAACAACAGATAGGACAGCAGCTTGTAAGTAAGTTCGTGCTTGTATTTGCATTAGTCTCAGTATAGAAGGCATGGCCAAAGCCAGGTAAATGCAGCGTGTGTGAGAAGTTTGTAACAGAAACAGTTCAACAACAGAAGAGGACAGCAGGTTGTAAGTAAGTTTATGCTTGTATTTGCATTAGTCTCAGTATAGTGCTAGTTGACAGAAGGCATTGTTTTGTTTAATATATCAAATCGCACGGCAAAAATTGCATTTGTTCAGTTTTTTTCTCGTTGACATCGTGGGGGGTTTCACACTCGGCGAAACTGAATTAGAAGGCATAGCCAAAGCCAGGTTAAATACAGCATGTATGTGAAGTTCGTAACAGAAACAGTTAAATGTGCTTCCGGCTTTGCTACTGTTCGGATACTCTTGCTTACTGCTCTGCACTTTGCCTCTGTTCATGCACTTTTCTTAGATTTTTAAAAAATATCTTAACTTCAGTGGATTAGCACAGGGCTCAACACGTTTGGGCACAAACACTGAAAATTTTCATGACTGGAGGAAAATTACGAAAAAGAAGACTCTGCCTCCCACTGCCAGTGGCTTACATTCCTGAGAAGGGAAAACACAGCTGCCTACATTCAAATACACAATAGAGATAATGCCTCTCATGCCCGTTGTGGAATCTATTTACTGCAAGAACTGTCACAGACTAAGGATTGTGGTTCTTGAAACAAAGCTACTTGCTGGACTTTCAAAACAGGTGGAAAACTCAGCGGACCACCATTACGGACCATTACTTGCAAACACTTGTATTTCACCACCACCTATACATCTTGAGAACAGATTTAAAGCATTAATGAATGCGAGTGAGAAGGATCGTATCAGCCAGCACCAAACATTACTAACAGACACTCAAGGCCGAGCAGACAGCGGCATTTAGCTCAGAGCGCAGCCGAGCCCAGGACTCTGATCCTGTGCAATATCAAATCCTCCTTTAATAGGCAAGATTTTTGAAAAGGTAGTCTTTAATCAGCTGAATTTAATCAGCAATTTTCAATCTGGCTTCCGACCACATCACAGCGCAGAGACAACGTTCATAAAGATAATAAATGATATTTGCTTAAATTCTAATTCTGCCAAAATATCTGTGCTGGTACTACTAGATCTACTACTAGAGAGACTGGAAAACTGGGTTGGGCTTTCTGGGATGGTCCTTAAATGGTTCAGGTCATACCTAGAAGGAAAAGGCTATAGGAGAGCATAATTCTAAGGCTAATCCCACAAGGCTCAATTCTTGTTTAGCCTGTATATGCTCCCTCTAAGTCAAATAATGAGAAATAACCAAATTTCATATCACAGCTATGCAGATGATACCCAGATTTACCTAGCCTTATCGCCAAATGACTATAGCCCCATTGACTCCCTCTGCCAATGCATTGATCAAATTAACAGTTGGATGTCCCAGAACTTTCTTCAGTTAAACAAGGAGAAAACTGACATCATTGCATTTGGAAGTTCTTAAGGTGATGCATACCTTGACACTAGGGGACAATCTTGGGGTGATTCTGGAGTCAGATCTTAGTTTCAGTAGTCATGTCAAAGCAGTAACTAAATCAGCATACTATCATCTCAAAAACATTGCAAGAATTAGATATTTTGTTTCCAGTCAAGACTTAGAGAAACTTGTTCATGCTTTTATCACCACCAGGGTGGACTACTGTAAGGCTCTTCTCATTGGCCTTCCCAAGAAGACCATAAGACAGCTGCAGCTCATCCAGAATGCTGCTGCCAGGATTCTGACTAGAACCAGAAAGTCAGAGCATATCACACCAGTCCTCAGGTCCTTACACTGGCTTTCAGTTACATTTAAGATTGATTTGATGAAAGTACTTTTAGTTGTTTATCACTTAATGGCCTAGGACCTAAATACATTGCAGATATGCTCACTGAATACAAACCTAACAGACCCCTCAGATCACTAGGATTGAATCAATTAGAAATAACAAGGGTTCACACAAAACAAGGAGAATCTGCCTTTAACTTTTATGCGGCCCACGTTTGGAATCGGCTTCCAGAAGAGCTCAGATGTGCTAAAACATTAGCCACATTCAAAGCCAGACTAAAAACCCATCTGTTCAGTTGTGCATTTACTGAATGAACACTGTGCTACGTCCGAACTGATTGCACTGTATTCTATGCCTAATAATTTTTATTTTTGTTTTAATTAATTTAAACCTTTTTTTAATGATTTTAAATGTTTTACTGCTGTGATTATTACTTGTTTTTCTCTTATGATTATGATAACTTATGTTCTTATGATTTTATTATTCCTTTTATGTAAAGCACTTTGAATTACCATTGTGTATGAAATGTGCTATATAAATAAACTTGCCTTGCCTTGCCTTGCCTTAAATAACAGATTAGGACAGCAGCTTGTAAGTTTGTGCTGGTATTTCCTGCTTGTACACCTCAGGCAACTTCCTCATCACTCTCAACATCACTATTGGCACCTTTAGTGATGCTCCACGTGTCACCTTTCGGCAAAACCATCACTCTGTCTCCTACCCATCTGTCCTCTTTCCTCCTCACTGCCCCAACCCTCCCAACTTTCTGGTCTGGACATTAACATTATCTACTATCAGCAGCCAATTCTCCACACCTCAATCTGACAACCACTCCTCACACACCTCTTATTCTCTGTCTTTCTTCTCTCCACTTGCAGAGACAGAGGTCTCAAATCTTATCCTCTCTTCTCACCTTACTACCGCGACCCTATTCCCACTCACCTGCTCCAGACCATTTCCTCTTCTGTAACACTGATGCTCCCCCACATCATTAATAACTCTCTTCACACTGGTACTTTTCCCACAACGTTTAAGCAGGCTCAGGTATTGCCACTGCTTAAGAAACCATCTCTAAATCCTGCATTCTGGACAACTACAGACCGGAATCCCTTCTCCCATTTCTAAAACTCTTGGGTTCAAGAGTCTTGTGTTTAAGCGATTTGTGCTCAAGCAACTGTCTACTTTCCTCACAAAGAACAACCTACTAGGCATCTACAAATCCAGCTTCAAAGCGGCCACTCAACTGAGATGGCTCTGATCTCTGTTACTGAAGCTCTCTGATTGGCAAGAAGGTCCTGCACTTTAGTGGTTTACCTCATACCTCTTCATCATATACATCATATAACTTCAACAGCTAGATCCTGCCGATTTGCTCTATACAACATCAGGAAAATCAGACCTTTCCTATCAGAACTGTCTTCACAACTCCTGGTTCAAGCATGTGTTCTCTCTATACTGGACTATTGCAATGCTCTCTTGGCGGGCCTACCGGCAAGTGCTTCCAAGCCAGAATGCAGCTGTGAGGGTAGTCTTTAATGAGTCAAAGACAGCACGTCACTCCTCTTCTCACCAGACTGAACTGGCTATCATTGGCTGCTCGAATCAAGTTCAAGGCATTGATGGTAGCCTACAGAACAACCACTGGGTCTGCACCAAGTTACCAAAACTCATATACCCCAATTTTAGGCCATCTCATCAGCTTTTCATGAAAGGCAATTTGCAGTATGAATGGATTCACATACCTATCTTGCAAGACCTTCCAGGCACATTGGTATGCTTACTCTGAATTTCTGTAGAAATATTCCTGCACTGCTTTGCAAGCTGATAATCCTTAAGATATAACATCTTTTCATCAGATGGGAGGGGCTTTCGATCAATGAGGGCCATGAAGGACATCTTCCAGTCTATAAATTTTAAGGGATCAACAGCAAAGATTGTGGGCTCAGGAACAGGCAGTCGATGTGTGCTTAATGAGTCTGCTGTTGCTTGAGCTAGAGCAACATTATCCTGAGATGGCTGGGCTTTATGTTCCTTATAGAAGGCTTGCTGAGGACAATTTCACAAGAACAATTCAGCTTCTGGATTTAGTTTTTCTTCATTCTTTATTTTTCTTTATTTCTGCAAGCATTTTATCTTTTTAAAGCGTTCTTTTTTCAATCGTTCTCCATTGTATCAAGCTTCCCTTATTGATCATGGATTTCTTGCATAGCTTTGGCTTGTTCTTGTTTGGCTGCAAGTTCTGCCTCTGCACCAGTCTTTCTCACTCTTTCCTTTACAAGATCTTAATTGTAATTTTCATCTATTGTCTCCATTTACACACAAGATCATTGATCTCAGCAGTCAGTGCAGCACAAGCAACATGAACACTGAACTCTTTGAATGCTAAACAGATTATTTATATAGAAGTTTATTTATATAGAAGTTTATTTATATAGAAGTTTATTCAAGCAATGATTAAATTTCACACAAAATAATATGTTCAAGGGCGTGTAGCCCCTACCAAAGTCCAAATAGGTAGGGGCCACAGAAAGGGCCTGTAGGCCACTAACACTCCTCAGAGGGGTGATGGCTAAGAGAAAGGCCACTTTGGCCCACAAATGAAGATTTGTTATTTCTGCAATAGGCCTAAAAGGGGAGCACATAAAGCCTCTAGTACTATGGTCAAGTCTCACAGGGGAACTCAAGATCGCAATCCAGCCTGTAAAGTGGGCACAATCACTGTTGTGATGTTGTGTACATCAATACATGGCGGTCTCTCAGATCTGGGAGGAAATGTTTACATCCCAAAGCACAGCTAGCAGTTCTAGGCAATTGATGTGCCAAGTAAGATGGCAATTTACCCACAGAGCACAGTCTGGGCAGTCACTCATGACTGCTCTCCATCCATTGAGGGATGCATCTGTTGTTTTACAGTGAAGGACTGGTCTTGCTTGACTCTTGTAACTACAGCTAGGGTCTATTTTATTCGAGTCGGAGACAAACCTGCGCGCAAACCTGCCTGCATGGTTGAATCCTATACAACACCCAGATAGGTGGGTCTCTGTGATGGAGGAATGCAGAACACATTGCGATACTGCCTGGAAATTCTTTAGGGGCACCAGCCTCTTGAGGCTAGTGTCTAGAACATTCATGATGAAGGTATCGGTGCTTTGTAATGGATACATCTGATGTAAATTCTCTAGAGACCTCCATAGATGTTGCGAACCTCAAGGGTCTGCTACCTTTTGGGGCAGAGCATGGGAGAATTATTCGCTCAAGGCTGCTGTGCTAGAAAACTGGCCTTGAGAGGGCCCTGGAGGACAACTTGCACCATATAATGCGGTAGACCACCAGCTACCCTCTGAGGCCCTGACTCAGGGATAGGTCGGCGGTCTTTCTTAACTCCATCACATCCTAAGATGTTATGCCCCTGTGCTCATCAACCCCCCTCAGCAGTGGCCTGGTATGCTTGTGGCACATTGATAGTGTGTAGGCTGCCCTCCAGCTGGAACCTTCAAGGATGACGCCACCTCAGATGACAGATATATAATTGGAGAAAAAAAACCTTGGGAGAAGCCTGGCTTAGCTGGGAGGGCCATTTCAATATCTCTCACTATTGCTGCTGCATTTTGGATTATTTGGAGTTTTTGTATTAAGCCTGCAGGACAGCCACCTAATAAGATATTGCAATAATCAAGCCTTGATGTCATGAATGCTTGGAAAAAAAAAATCTGTGTTTAACAGAAAGAGCATGGGTCATAGCTTTGTTATATTTTTAAGGTAAAAAAAGGTTTTACAGATATGGGAGATGTGAGAATCAGAAAGAGCTTTATTGCCAAGTGTGTTTACACACACAATGAATGTGTCTTGGCAACAGGAGCTTCCAGTGCAAAAAATACAGTACAGACATAAGACACATAAGACAAAACACAAAGTATAACAGTGCAACAGTTCAAAGAGAGAGTGGGCAGGGTGTGTGGGGTCCAAAGTGATTTTCTTAGCCCTTTTCTCACTCTGGAGTTGTAAAGATCTTGAAGGGTGGGCAGGGGGGAACCAATAATCCTCTCAGCTGCCCTGACTGTCCGTTGCAGTCTACTGATGTCCGATTTGGTAGCAGAACCAAACCAGACAGTTATAGCTGAGCACAGGACAGAATCGATGATAGCTGAGTAGAACTGTTTCAGCAGCTCCTGTGGCAGGTTGAACTTCCTCTGCTGGGCCTTTTTAGCAATGGAGCAAATGTGATTGTCCCACTTCAGGTTCTGGGAGAAGGTGGTGCCCAGGAACCTGAATGAATCCACTGCTGCCACAGTGCTGTCCATGATGCTCAGTGGGGGGAACGCAGGGGGGTTTCTCCTGAAGTCCACGATCATCTCCACTGTTTTGAGCGTGTTCAGCTCAAGGTTGTTGTTACTGCACCAGACGGCCAGCTGTTCAACCTCCACTCTATAAGCAGACTCGTCATCATTTTCGATAAGGCCGATAACATCTATTCAACATCTGAACACCAACTTTCGTTAATGTAGAAACAATCCACCACCTCTCGTTTTCCCCATTAACTCCGCGCTGCGGTCGGCTCTGAACAGCTGGAAACCCGGCAGATGAAGCGTGGTGTCTGGAATAGCCTCACTCAGCCAGGTTTCAGTGAAGCACAGTGCGGCATAGTTTGCAAAATCCCTGTTGATGCGGGTGAGGAGAATTTGTTCATCAGTTTTGTTAGGAAGGGATCGGACATTCGTGAAATGAATGCTTGGTAGCGCAGTTCGAAAGCCGTGGAGTTTAATCAGCGCGCTAGCGCGTTTCCCTCATCGACGTCTGAGTGCGCGTTTGAACAGGACCGCTGCACCTCTGACTATAATATCCAACAAAACGTCTGAATAGTCAAAAACCGGGTAAATACTGTTTGGTACGTGTTGCTGGATGTTAAGGAGTTTGTCCGTGGTAAAACTAATAGGTGAAGAGTGGCTAAACACAGAACAAATAAAGAAAAACAACAGAAGAATTGCGGAGCCCGTGCCGTGGCTGCCATTCACAGCACCATCATGATCGAGCAGATCATGTCTTTTGTGATTTTTAAAACCATCCATCGATGCTAAAGCAGTACTCTAGATTGTTCTGTGTGGAAGATTTTGGTGCAATAACTAAAACTTCTGTTTGAGTTTAATATTAAAAAATTGTTAGTCATCCAGGTATTAATTTTGACTATACATAGTCAAAATTACATTACACATCTGATAAAATTTGTTTCATTTGGCCTTGAAGAATTATACAGCTGGGTATCATCAGCATAAAAATTAAAATTAACTCCAATTTATTAACTCCAATGCTCCTAATAATTGCACCCAGAGGTAGCATGTACAGGGTGAACAATAAAGGCCAAAGCACTAAGCCCTGTGGCACTTCATATTGGACTTATGATATGATGCTTTTTCATTCACATCTACGATTTGAACCAAGCCAGTGCAGTTTTATGTATGCCCACATAATTTTCCACGGGATGCTATGATCAATAGTATCAAAGGCTGCACCTAGGTCCAGTAGAACTAAAATAGAGATGCAGCCATGATCAGCCGACAGAAGTAATTTGTGACGAGAGCAGTTTCTGTACTATGACATGGTCTAAAACCTGACTGGAAATTCTCATAGATACAGTTTCATTCTTTCTCAAGTATTTTTGAAATAAAAGGTAAATTTGAGATGGGCCTGCAGTTTACTTATTCCCTGTGGTCGTGTTGTGTTTTTTTTAATAGGAGGTTTAATGACCGCTAGCTTTTAAGACCTAGGGACATATCCCAACATCAGCGATGAATTAATAATATGATGCAGAGGGTTTATAATTTCAGGAAGCATCTACTTCAGTAAGCTGGTAGGTACAGGATCTAGCATACATGTTGCTGATTTAGATTATTTAAATATTTTTGACAGATCATCCTTATTTATCATAGAGAATGATCGGAATTTTTCCTTGGGTAAATTGTGATCTGTTATCTGTTCCAATGGTTTAGCAGGCAGTTGGATGTTTATGATGTTTTTCTCTGACTATATCTTTTTTCTTAAAGTAATTCATAAAATCACCACTGCTATTATATTGAGTGTCAGTACCAGTCGATGCTTTATTTTTTGTTTAGCCACCATGTTAAATAAATGTCTAGGGTTGTGTTTGAGCTTTTTAAAGCTTTTCTTTATTTTGAGATACTTTATTTTCAAAATTGTCTGTTAGGCCAACTAGTTGAGACAGATCAGGGAGATTGCTAACCATCTTCAGTAGCAAAAGTTATTGTTCTACTGTATTTGTAGGAAGGGGCTGATTTTATAATCATAGGTAAATAGGACACCAGAAAATGATCTGAAATGTCTTCACTTTTTTGCAGGATATTAATATAATCAATATTAATACTATAGGACAGTATTACATCTAAAGTATGATTATGACAATGAGTGGGTCCTGTGACATGCTGTGAAATCCCGAAAAAGCTTCAGAAGCCTCCATACATCGGGTTGAGTAAGCCTTGGTTCCCTGAGGTGGGTAAAGACCAGAGGACTTGGAGGAGATGTGGATAGCACCCACAAGCCCCCACAGAGCAGCTCTGTGGGTGTGTGTGTTTACAACACAGTTTAGCTTCTGCTAGTCATTCACCCAAAAGGTGAACAGAAGGCCTGCAGCATGACCAGCTGCAGTGTTAAAGGCGACACTCAGCATACCCAACTTAACGGAAGGGAAAATGCTTTGGCCAGAAAGGCAGAAATCTAGATAAGTAGGGGCCACAGGAAAGGGCCTGAAGGTCACCAACTCTCCTCAGAGAGATTATGGCTAGCAAAAAGTCTACTTTGACCAAAAAAATTGAGCATTGAGAGCCTCTAACACTACAGCCAAGTCCAACAGGGGGACAAGGGCTTAGCGTCAGCGCACTGCTAAGGAAAATGTGAAAAAAGGGTTTCCTTTCAGGAACTCAATCTGCGTCAAAACACTATGGGAACGCTACCAGCGTTTATGCACTCTGAACAGGTGTGTCAAATCACTGATTACGAGGCGTGACATCACAGACGGGGTGACGTCATGACTAGGAAGTTATAAAGGCATGTGCGTTGCACTGCTCGGGTTAGCTTCTTTCATTCAGAGCACCGAGACTCCAGTTATGGTTATTTCAGAAACCAGCCTTGAGAGGCTGGTACCCTTAAGCAACTTCATGGTAGTGTGGAAACTACTGCCAGGTGTATTTCAAAGTTTCCTGCACCAGGCTTCAGGACACAGCAGGCTTATGCAAGTATCTTCCCAGTCAAGAGGTAGCTGACTCGGAGCACTTACAGCCTCTAAGGTGGCCCCTATGCAAATTATCTCGGGTGTTCCCTGCCGGGCGACCATTACAGGGCACAGAGTCTCTAGTTACGGTTACTCCAGAGACCAGCCTCAAGAGGCTGGTACCCTTTAGCAACTTCATGGCAATGTGGAAACTACTGCCAGGTGTATCCCTATGGGTCCTGCGTACCTTAGAACTAGTTTACAGAATTCAGTTCACTTCTCGCCCACCAGCGTTCAGAGGGGTCCAGCGCAGGCTCTGGTCTGGGAACAAGGAGTGGTATCTCTGATAAGGAAGGAGGCCATCGAGGTGGTCTCTCTTCAGCTGAGGCAAACAGGGTTCTACAGCCTCTATTTTATTGTTCCCAAGAAGGGTGGGTCTGCGTCAAATTTTAGATCTCAGGTTCTTGAACCACTCAGTCAGACAACTGAAGTTCAAGATGCTCACGGTAAAGCAGGTCATATCCCAAATCAGGTCTGAGGACTGGTTTGTTACCATAGACTAAAAATCACTTTTTTTACATCCCCATCCTTCCTCAGCACAGGAAGTTCTTGAGGTTTGCGTTCAGGGGTGAAACCTTCCAATATCGAGTCTTTCACCAAATGCGTGGATGCAGCCCTGGCCCCTTTGAGGCTCCAGGGCATCCGCATACTGAATTATATTGATGATTGGTTGATTCTATCTTCCTCCCAACATCTAGAAATTCGACATTGAGATGTCATTCTTGCCCACATGAAAGAGCCGGGGTTCAGACTAAATCCCGAGAAGAGTGTGCTTTCTCCAGCTCAGAGAACCACCTATCTCGGTGTAACATGGAATTCAGGCGCATCTTTTCCCGCTCGTATAGTTCATTCCTCTCTGCAGTATCGAGAATCAAGCAAAGCTTGTCACTCACTGTGAAGCAGTTTCAGCAACTGCTGGGTCTGATGGCAGCTGTGTCCAACATCATACCTTTTGGCCTACTGTACCCTTCAGTGGTGGCTCAAATCCAGGGGGTTCTCCCCAAGGGGAAATCCGCTTCACATGATCACGAGGTCACGAGACGCTGTATCCGTTCTTTAGACATGTGGAGGGAACCCTGGTTCCTCTCTCAGGGTCCAGTGTTAGGAGATCTTGGTCGCCGTGTTATGCTAGCGACTGATGTGTCCCTATCTGGTTGGGGTGTGGTTATAAACAACCGCCCAGCCAAAGGTCTTTGGGAGCCTCACCATTTTACTTGGCACATAAATTGCCTGGAAATGCTTGCTGTGGTTTCAGGCTTTAAACCTCCCGAACCTAAGAGACCACCATGTGTTGGTCCGGTGATTGCATACATCGGCCACCAGAGAGGTCTGCGGTCGCGCCCTCTGTACAAATTGGCGAACAAGATCCTGGTCTGGTCACAGGGGAAGCTTTGCTCACTGAGAGTGACTTTCACGGTCAATGCAGTGTGGGAGCAGACATTCTGTCAGAGCAGAGTGTCCCCCAGCTGAGGCCCGTGGAATGGATACTTCACCCTGAGGCGGTAAAGCAGATTGGAAAAATGTTTGGGCAAGCCCAATTAGACCTCTTCGCCTCTCAAGAGACTGTGCAATGTCTGGTTCATCCAGCTCTTCTGGGACTAGATGGCATGGTTCAGGCGTGGCCGAGGCTATGTCTTTGTGCATTCCCTCCTATTTCCCTGCTCTCAGAAGCCCTCGAAAGCCCCGTTCTGGCCGAGCCAAGTATGATTCTCGGATCTTGTTTCTCTCATGGGTGGCTGTCCTTGGAAAATCCCCTTGAGGGGGGATCTTCTGTCTCAGGCAGAGGGCGCTATCATTCACCCTCACCCAGACATTTGGAACCTATGGGTGTGGCCCCCGAGGGGGTACAACTTTTAGCTTCTGGTCTATCATCTGAGCTTTTTGAGACCATGCTTCAAGCTAGAGCTCCTTCTACATGGAAACTGTAAAGGAAACTGCCCTAAAGTGGAACTTTTCACTTCTTGGTGTAGAGACTGCCAATTTGACAGTCAACTGCCCTGTTGGTACAATACTGGAATTTTTGTATTCACGATACAAAAATCGTGAATACAAATACGGGATTGACTCATTCCAACCTGAATGCCTATTGAGGGATATTCAGTGGGTAGACACCCTTTGATTGTACGCTTTCTCTGTGGTACGCTCAGGCTAAGGCCTCAAGTACGATCACAATTCCCTCCTTGGGACCTGGCCGTAGTATTTCAGGCTTTATGTGCTCCTTTAGAGCATATCTCTCAGATATCTGATCTACATTTAATCAGCCAAAGCCCCTACATATCTAGACTTTGTGCCCAGTTTGGCCAATGTACTTCTATACCCATGAGCGGGTTATGTGGCTAAAGTCCTTTCATCCACACTACGGCCAGTTGTGCTCCAGGCTTTCTGTCCTCCTCCCTTTTGGGATAAAGGCCAGTAAAGGCTTAATTGTATGTGTCCATTGCGACACAAGAGGGGCCAGCCCGCTTCTAAGCATACGCTTAGTCGCTGGATTGTCGAGGCAAGCTATATTGCTTTTGAGTCCTCTGGATTCCCCCTCCTTTGGGAACCAAGGCTCACTCTACTTGAGCTATGGTGGCCTCTAAGGCCCCTACTGCAGATGTCCCAATTCAGGACATCTGTGATGCTGTCGGACGGTCCACTCCCTTGACCTTCGTCATATTTTATGGCCTTAATCTTCAGGCCTCTACTACTGCCTCTGTCCTAACTCGCTAAGTTGGACTCGACATATGACAGGGGTCCCCTCGCTATGGTGGAGTTGGCATCTCGTTCCCATAGCATTTCAACGCAGCTTGAGTTCCTGAAAGGGAACGTCTCAGGTTACATATGTAACCTTGGTTCCCTTAAGGGAATGAGATGCTGCGTCTTGATCCATACCTCAGACACCTCCTGCCTGTGCTCGCTTCTTTCAGGGTGGAAGCAAACGCGAGCAGTGCAACGCACATGCCTTTATAGCTTCCTGGTCATGACATCACCCTGTCTGTGACGTCATGCCTTGTAATCAGTGATTCGACACACCTGTTCAGAGTGCATAAACGCTGGTAGCGTTCCCATAGCGTTTCAACGCAGCGTCTTGTTCCCTTCAGGGAACCAGGGTTACATACGTAACCTGAGATGATTTCTGCCCACTGAGTAGCCACTGATAGAAATAGACTGATATGGTCCCTAAGCGGGCCCATACCCATAGGTTCCGGAGCTCTGGGCCTGGAGCATGATGGTGCCTCCTATCTGAAATAAGAGGTCCCCCCTAAAGGGGGTTCCTTCACAGAACGGATAAGCCAGGGAGAATGAAAGGGGACATTGTGCTGTCTCAAGAGGCAAAGAGGTCCAGTTGGGCTCTACACATGTGCTTCACAACCTCAGGGTGAAGCATTTAATCCCTGGGTCTCCTGAATGAGAGGAGTTTCTTCTGGGACCACCAAACCACTGCAGTTTTTCAGATCCAGGAAGTTGTTTCAAAGGGGTTGTTCGATGTTTCAAATCTAGAAATGCCAGAATTTTCAGGTAAAAATGTGCCAAGTAAAAGGAAATGCTTTAGAACACTGCTAGCATTTCTAGGCAGTCAGTAGGAAGTAAGATGGTGACTTTCCACTCATGACCACACCCCAACCAGTAAGGGATGCATCTGTCACTAGCATAATGCGGTGACCAAGAGCTCCTAGCACCGGCCCTAAGAGAGGAACCAAGGTTTCCTCCACATGTCCAAGGTACGGATACAATGTCTTGTGACCTTTATCATGTGCAACAGATTTCCTCACAGGAAAAAAATCCTAGGTCTTGAGCCACCACTGTAGGGGTCTTATGTACAGCATGCAAAATGGAATCACATTGGATGCTGCTGCAATTAGGCCTAGCAGCTGCTGAAACTGTTTACAGTGAGTGATTGGCCTTGTATGACTCTTGTGACTGCAGAGAAGATTGATTCTACTCGAGCGAAAGACATATGTGCCCACACTGTGGTCAAATCCTACACCCAGACAGGCAGTTGCGGTCTACTGGTTAAGGAGTCGGGCTTGTAATCAGTAGGTTGCTTGTTCGATTCCTGACATGCTTTTGAAGAATGCACCTAACCACTGATTGCTCCCCAGGCGCTGCAGGGATAGCTGCTCACTGCTTCAGGTGTGGTTGTGTTCATGGCTTTAAATGGTTTAAGTGTGGGGTGTAATAGCAAGGCTGTACGGAAGTACTCAAAATTGGTTTTGCCCCTGAAAGCATCATTGAAGGCTACTCTCATAGCTGCATTCTGAAACATTTGCAACGGCTTTGTAGAACTTCTTGGTAGGCCTGCCAGAAGAGCATTGCAATAGTCCAGTATGGAGAGAACAAATATTTGAAGCAAGAGTTTTGAGGACAGTTCTTAGGGTGTTCTAGGGAGTTCCCATCCTTCTTGGGAACTAAGAAGTAACGGCTGTTAGCCCAGACTCCCAAAGCTGAAGAGGAACTACCTCAATGGCCTTCTCCCTCAAGAGAGTGTTTGCTTCTTGTTCCATAACCAGAGCCTGCGCAGGCCCCACTAGGTGAACCCCACCAAAATCAATGGGTGAAAAATAAACTGGATTCTGTATACTCTACAGTATGTATTATACTTCCACAGTATGTACAGTATTCTACAGTATGCAGGACTCATTGAGACACCCCTGGCAGTAGCTTTCACGCTGCCAGGTACAGTAGTTCTTTCAAGCATTCAAGCCTCTCAAGTCTGGCCTCTGGTATATTTGGCATGAGAGGATTGATGCCCTGTAACAGAAACCCAGCAGGAGACCTCCGATCTGAACTCTCTAAAGACCCCCATGGTGACCACTTTTATAATTCAACTTTTTTGAGCCCTCTCCCTAGGGGGATGAAGTGGGCTTTCGAACCCAGAGGGAGCATGTGTATCCCACCCATAAAAAGTACTTCTATTGTGAGTCAGGAGGAACACAACATCTAAAATGCTGAATGTTATCCACTGGTAAAAGCTCTCTCCTCAGTGAAAGCTGACAGAATGAAGCATTCCCAATGAGAACACTTCCAATGCATGCTGTCAACTTTCTCGACAGCTGACCGAGCCTGCTTCGCTCTTAAACAAACAACGCTGGTTGTGACGTCACCTCATCTGTAATCGCCCCCCCAATGGGACTGATTTCACACTTGATTCAGAGTGTGGTTGCGCTGAAGGCATTCCAGTAAGTGTTTTGACACAGCTTGAGTTCCTGAAAGGGAACTGATAACTGATTATTTAAACACAAAGAAGTTAGGTGCATGGAAAAAAAAAATAGTACCAGATCATGGTCACACACAGATGTAAAATTCACAGCGTGTCCCTGATGTTCATTAATGAATCATGCTTGGCACCTCCAGCAAGAGCACTGCAGTTTCCCAGAGAAATGATGAAAAACCACAAAAGGAAAACATGTCTGGAAAAACATGAACTAAGAGAAAATAATTATATGGGGCAAAATATGACCTTGTCTTTTGGAAAGACAAAAGTCTTTTGCAAAATATCTTTTGTAATCTTCAAACTAAAAGTGTCACACATCCAGTCTCGGTGACTCCCTCCGATCACCGCCAGCGGGAGCCATCGCCAAATATTAACAAACTACATTTCCCATGTAGCCCATTCAGATACTGACCAATCCCACTACTACACAAAGTCTCGTTTTGCTGGCTTAGGTCACTGCTGGTGTTCTAGGTGCCGTTAAGCCCCATAATTCTGGGATTCCGATGGCTTGACCAACACAGTCCTACCATCTCCTGGTCCTAACGTGAAGTTGTAAACTGGTCAGACCACTACAAAATTTATACCTACCTTTCAGAAACCTCAGCCTCATCCAGAAACATCTTCTGAGCCAGAAAACAACCTGCCCAGAGAATACCTGGATCTATCACTGGCATTCAGCAAGGTCAAGGCAACAGAACTACCTTCTTATCGCCAAGGTGATTGTGCTATTATACAAACAAAGGTGTCCTTCCTTGGATATGTAATTAGCAGGAAGGGTATTGCCATGGATGAACGAAAGGTTTACTCTGTACTAAATTAACAAAAAACAGCTTTTTGGGGGGCTTTGCTAACTTTTTGAAGATGCTTTATTTATAATTTCAGCTCAGTTGCAGCTGATGGTTAAAAAGAGAACTCAGCATCTGCACTGGTGCTCCGAGGCCCTTCAAGGACCTCAAAACCAGCTTCACAACGGTTCCCATTTTTCGCCATCCCAACCAAAAAGGAGTTAATTGTAGAGGTGGACGCCTCTAGTACAGGAATTAGGGCAGTTCATTCTCAAAGGCACGGTGAGCCAATTAAGACGTTCCCTTGCGCTTTCTTCTCACACAAACAATCACCCACAGAAAAGAATTACGATGCCGGCAATCGCGAACTCCTAGCTATGAAGGCGGCTTTTGAGGAGTGGTGCCACTGGTTAGAGGGAGCCTAAGTACCATTCACAGTCCTCACCAACCACCACAATCTGGAATATCTCTGTTTAGCCAAGAGACTCAACCATCGCCAGGCATGGTGGGCCCTGTTTTTCACACACTTTAACTTTAAGGTAACCTATAGACCAGGCTCACAGAACATGGAACCTGATGCTTTGTCCTGCACTAATGAATCTGACTGATCTTCTCTCTCCCAAGAAGAAATACCACCCTCTACCATCATTATGGCAGTGGTTATGTGGAGTATCATGACTGAGATTCAGGAAGCTCAGGCCCGCAAGCCTTCTACATTAGAATGCCCTAAAAACCTTACCTTTATTCCGCAGCCCCTCGGCAATAAAGTCATTACCCAGATCCATACTACACCCAGTTCCACCCTGGCATTAACATGGCACTTCAGCTTATCTCAAACAAGTTTTGGTGGCCATTCCTACAAACAGAAGTCATTGACCTCATCAAGAACTGTAAGGTATGCAACATTTCTAAAACCCCCCATCATTCCCCTGCGGTGCTTCTACAACCCCTTCCCATTCCCAAGCACCCATGGTCACACATTGTCAAAGACTTTATCACTGATTTACCTGTATCTCAGGGCAATACCACCATACTCACCATTACAGACCATTTTTCCAAAGCCGGTCACCTTATCCTCCTCCCAAGTTTCATTTGGCTTCACTGTAGGTAGAGTGGAGGGTGCACTACAGCATAACCTACTGTTAATGGGGCACTACAGGTAGTAGCGCATTTTTGGCTCAGGCAGAGCTGTAAGTGTATTGCTGACCTAAAGCATTTTTTACTCTTCTATTCCAACATGGAGCACTCTGTTTGATCTTAAATTAGTTCACAGGAACTAAAATTTAGTCAGACTACAATAATATTTTGTGGCTGGTTGAAATGGGTATTGTAACGAAGAGTCAGGGGGGATCCATATGCAGCGGTTTATTATATGAAAACATGGTTAGGCAGGCACGGGTCAAAACACAGGCAAACAAGGAATCTTCAAAACACAATTAACCAAACAGAGATCAGGGCAGGCGGCAATCAACAGAGTAATCCAGAAACAAAGCAAAGGTTGAGAGACAGGCGGCTAACAATCATAAACATTATAAACAGTCCAAAGAACAAAACCAGGAAACCAAGAGACAGGATAGAGAGAGCAGCTCTAGTGTTTGCTCCTGCTCAGGCATCCCTAGGTGGGCTCCACCTCAGGATCCTCCAGGCTGGCACAGAAAGCACAGGGCTGGGCACGGGCACAGGCACAGAAAGCACAGAGCTGGGTAAATTGGTAAATTTTGGCTGGGCACAGGCACAGTCACAGGGCTGGGCCCTGTGCCAGGGCTGGGCAAAGGCACAGAAAGCACAGGGCTAGGCACGGGCACAGAGCACAGTCACAGGGCTGTGCCAGGGCTGGGCAACTGTGCACAGATAACAGAGGGCACAGGGTTAGCCAGTTTACTCTGAATTAGAAGAGCTGAGAAAGAGACAGAAAAATTTGTATCTGTATATGCATATTCATGGACCAGTAAAACGGAACGCCAGTAGGCAAAATAGTAGAAGTGACTAAGAGGTGTCACAATATCTGGAAAAATAAAAGGTCAATAAAATTTTTGGGCTTAATGCAAATTTTGATACTAGTAAGTTGAGTAAGGAGTTAAGAAAGTTTGTGAAATAGCTTCTGGCAGGATGCTGCTGTTGCGAGTACCCCTCCCTTCTATGCTAACATAGTTGATACTTTATCCAATACAGGTGTTAGGAAGGTCAATTTGACCCCTGTGTATCTGAGTGTTTCCAGTTTGCCAGATTGTCTCTGCCCCATCAGAGCCTATCCTAATGATCAACATACTACAAAGATGGAGGTGTTTAACGGTTACAAAATAAATAAAAATGTAGAGCAATTTTGTGCTGCTCATGAAAATTGTTGTGTTTCAAATGATACTGATGAATATTATGATTCTACGATTATTATTGAACCCGCCACAAGTGAGCTGTCTACAAAATATCAGAAGGTGCTTATCAGTGGGTCAGGAAAAAAAATCCCAGATTGGGATTCCCTAATTCAATCCATTGAATTCTCCATTTACAGGCTCACTGTGACTGAAACATAGGAAATGTGTCTGCTGCTGCTGCAAAAGCTTAAAACAAATCCACCCAGGGGTATGCAGTGTTTGTGATGTGGTCAATCAGGTCATAAAGAAAACTTTTGTGCCCAATTACCCTCAAAGTGGAAGTATTATGATAAAAAAATGGTCATCTTACAAGTAGTTTTTCTTTTTTTTTGCAAGACAAAATGGGTAATCAAAGCATAGAAATAGACAGGTCTGTCTAAAAAGGAGGTAAACTGAAATAAACTGTAAACTGTTGCAGTAAACTGAAACAATTGCTGGGTAATTATTAGGGATAAGCAATGTCTAGCTCTGATCAATACCTGGGCAACAATGTATAATAAATATTGTCCTATGGAAACCACATCTTTCCAGATTGGGATTCTTTAATTCAATCCATTGAATTCTCCATTTACAGGCTCACTGTGACTGAAACACAGTGACTGAAACATTGTCCTATGGAAACCACATCTGATTCCCTGTACAAAGGTTTACATGGCAATCAAGTGTATTTTTAATCTGTTACTAAGTTGTAGCCTTTGAAAACTCTGAAACTTTATTTTGGACTGAAGTATGGGTTGGTGAAAACTTTATGGGGACTGTTAATGGTGTTGACATTTTTGAAAGAACTTGAAGTTGATGTTTTGCTTTCAAATGATAAGATGTTTGACTGTAACAAAACAGTTCTTTTATATTAAGCAGGTCCCCATCATGCAATAAAATGTGCTGTGACCGAGGGTACTACAGTAGCAGAGAGTGGAAAATCATTATGTCTAAATTTCCTGACATATGGGCATAAGACAAATTTGATTGTGGTATTGCTAATGTTAAGCCACTGTACATCCCAGTTCGGATGGAATGTACAGTGTTGTGGTTGTGCCTGTATAGGTTGTGCCTGTATAGGTTGTGCCCGTATAGGAGCTGAGAATGTTGTTAAATGTTATTTTACTGCCTTGGAAATTTCTAATGGTTTTTGGACTTGCCCTTCAGCAGAGCTTGCCCTTTTAGGATCAGGAAAAGTTTGCTTTCACCTGGGGGGCGACAATGGACTCAACTTCCCAGAGATATTTTGCATCACCCACGCTGTTTCATCAGACCCTCTCTTTGGTCATTGATCCAGCTCGTAAGAAAGTTGAATCTAAAGGTTCTGTTGTTTTACAATATGTGGATGATTTGTTGATTGCTAGTCCTACCAAATATAAACATTTACATGCTGTACAGACTGTGTTGAGAGCCCTCGCAAACGGGGGTTTCAAGGTAAATCTGAAAAAGGCTTAAATCTGTCAACATGAGGTAATGTATCTGGATCATGGCGAATTACCCGAGAGCAAGCCACTAACAGAAGCTCTTAAAGGTGGAAAGCCAGCGCCGGAAGTGATCGAGTGGACTGAAGAAATGGAGGATGTGTTCGTTGCCATTAAAGAGACCCTCACTTCTTATTCAGTGCAAATTTCAATGCCCATGGCTGGGCAACACCCTTGTTTACTAATTTGTGATTTTGCGCATCAAATTAGTTGAAGAGGTTGCATATGAAAAGGTTATAGCACACACCAGACATCAGATTTTAAAATTGTTGACCAATACCCATTTAGGGTCCATCTCCAACCAGAGACGAGCTAAGTGGGAAATCACTTTATTGAGCAAAAATGAGGAGGTACAAATTGATCCTGAGACTGTGGTTAACCCTGCTTCCCTGCGAAAATGACACTAAAAACCCTCTAGACACTGAGCCAATATCTGAGCCAATATAAACTGGATCCAGTTTCCACAAGGAAGGCAACAGATACGCTGGATAGGCTGTGGTAAATTAACTTAGTGAAACAGTTGACTGTGGTTCTCCTACAGGTGGAGGGGACCAAGTTGCTGAACTGGTCGCTCTGACATGCTTAGTTTGCCGAAGGAGAAAAGGTTAATGTATTTACAGACAGTGGATATGCATATGGAGGATATGCATATGCAGGTCTTCCAATCTCCCACCAACATCAGGTAATGGAATTAATCGAGGCATGTACTCTTCCAGCAGAGGAAGCTAGAAACTGTTATCACTGTCACTGGATATGCAGAGGACACTTTTCCTGAGTGCACTGCAGTGGATGCAGCTGCTAAGAGAGCAGCAAAGAAAACAGATAAAGCAGTCAGTGTTATGTCACAGTGTTATGTAAGTTTTTAACATGGTGTCCAAAAATAAAAAAAATGCTTGTGCTGATTTTTGCAAAAGATGTTTAGCGTGTCTTAAGGTGAACTCTCCCTCTACGTTAAAGATTTCCTTAGGTCACGCCCCATGACCCCAGGAACTGTGGAAACATTTACAGATTGAACAGACTGATCCACTGCTTCCTAGTGAAGAATTTACTTGACTTTGCTATACTGATGATTGTCAATTTATTTTCTAGATGGGTGGGGGCGTTTCCGCTTTGAAATGGCACAGCAGACGCAACAGCAAAAGTATCTCACTAGACAATCTCACTAGACTGGATGTGGGGTATTGGACTCCACATTGGTCTTAAACGGAGGGCTGACACCCTGAAGCGGGTGGTTCCTCCTGCTCCATCTCAAGTCAATCATATCCTTCAAATGTTTTTCATTTATAATGAACAATCAAAAAATCCGCAATTATGTTTAGCATAACTCATTTACTTGTGTTAAGCATGATCTTTTCCTTTTTGGTAGTATGTTTAAATACATTAACAATAAGAATAAATCAGTATTTAGCCTTATGTAATTACACTTAAATCAGCAGTTAACCTTGTGTGATTAGTGTATCTGTCCATCTGTTTTTGAATTAGTGTCAGACAGGTGCCTCTCTCAGGCCCCTTTCTGAGTTCTTCCACTGTAACTGAAGCCAACACGCTGTCCAAAACCTCTGATGTGCTCTAAAACATGTTATCACTACGCTTTGAGTACAAATGTCCCAACCTTGGGAAGCCAGGACTTCTGCCAGGAAAACTCCATAAAGATCATTTTTCTTCAGTAAACTTTTTATATTGTATATCTGACATCTTGTCTTCATTATCATATCTGGTATATGGGTCTACAACTGTATAATCCCCTACACTGCCATCAACGCCTGGATGTAGAGGAGTGAGGAAACCTGGAGTGCTGCCCATGTTCACCTCCAGAGAGCCGTCTGGAGAACAACAGAACAGGCTAACCGCCATTGCACACAAAACCCTTCATATCCTCTGGGTCAATGCATCTGGCTCTCCACAAGGGATCTACGTCTAAGTCTCAGGTACGTGGGTCCTTTCAAAATTATCAAGCAGATTACCCCTGTATCCTTCCGCCTCAGCTTACCATCTTAATACTGGATCTTCCCCATATTTCTCTGTTCAAGCCCACTGATGGTACCCGTGAAGTGGAGGTCCTAGAGGAGCCCAGCAACTCAGGGCCTCCCCCATGGTCAACTCCATCCTCAACTCTAGACACTGGGGCATAGAATATTCGGTTGACTGGGAGGGCTACAGTCCAGAAGGGAGATCCTGTGTTCCAGCCTCTAACATTCTCGATCCCACTCTCACTGATGACCAGATTGACCAGCACCTAGATTTTGTGAAAGACCTTGGCCTTGGGCTGGCCCTCACTTCGGAAGCCATTCGCGCAGGGGGGCAGGGGGTGTATGACCTCCGCCTTTCTGCCCCTGAGTAATAAAACGCTGCACATGGTCCGATGACTCAAGAATCTGTTACAAAAAGATGGTGTGCCTTAAGAACACTGATATAATGACTACTGGTGGTGCTTCTAAAAAAAGTGATGGTGCTGTCTAATATGGACTGCGGAATGAATTAAAAGGGGGCCAAATTTGTAACCCACCAAACCAATAAGACAGATTTATGGCATTATGTTATACATACAGATAACTTGACATATTAGATGTGTACAATATCTTAACATACATGAATGTGTACCTAAACAATACACATTAAAATTAAAAGTAAAAAAAAGTTATTTCACATGTATTTTGTCTAAGGAGCAGTGGGCAACTATCCCTGCAGTGCCTGGGGAGCAATCAGAGGTAAGATGCCTTGCTCAAAGGCATTTCAGTTACTAAATGTTGGTGCTGGAATCAAACCAGCAACATATTGAATACAAGCCTGACTCATTATCCAGTAGACCACAACTGCCCTTAGTTTGTTGTCTTGTCTAATTCAATGATGCTTAGCAGCTAATATGCATTAACTGAATTAAGCCACACTTACGAAACAGTAATTAATATTACTTCATGTAATTCACGTTATTAATTTTTGGTAGAGCGTACAAAGAGCCAATGCAACAGTACATTGTATAAGCAAAAATGACCTGAACAACTGTCTACCCAGTGTAGATCACACACACATTTATTTGTTCATTCTCTGACATGTCTCTCTCATTTTTTACCAACACAGTTTTACATTGGGTCAAAAAGGAATAATGTTTGAAGAAGCACTATTCATGTGCAGCACCATTCATGTGCTTTTAAGCTTTCTGTTATGTCTCCCTTTCTATGAGATATTTGCCAAGTGATTCCGAGCGCATGAAAGCAGGAGGCATTCCCATAGCGTTTCAAAGCTGATTTTAATTCCCTTCAGGGATCTCGTACTTACGGTTTCCAATAATAGCATGCAGCGTTTCCTTTTTTAAAATATTTCAGTATTACATGTAATACCGCTTTGAAGCAATGCAACATTTTAAAAGAGCTACATGATTAAAATTGAATCAAATATATTCAACTTAATATACTAAATATAGCACTTAAGAAAACAATACTAATTGATCATGTTCACTGGTAGTATTTGTGTACCTCTTTTAATGGTCAGTTTAAATTACTGCATTTACGTTATTGCTATTTACATAATCTGGGAATCTGGGATTCCGTTACAAACTCTCTCGTCGTCACACCACAGGGAACCCAGAAATAAAACACCGAAATAATAAAAGTTTATTTATTAAACTAACAAAATAAAGAATATAAAACAGGAAACTAAACCACAGGGGAAATATCTAGAAAATAAAACTCGAGAAAACTTACATAACACAATTGACTTGGAGTCTTCCAGTACATGAAACTCTCTTTAAAACAGCGAAGAAGAAACCAGTACGGCAGCGCTGATCTTAGCTCAGAGCTGCTTAAACAGCCACTTAATCATAAGCACCTGAAAACAATTATAGTAAACTAATAAGTGGGCCAAACTGAGAAACAAAAAGAAACCTCAAGAGGTCGCCAAAAAAAAACAAGTCATAGCGTGTCTGACAATACCGTTATACATTCATTTAGTTTATTACAGGTCCAACGAACATGACATTTTCTCAAAAATCTCGAAAAGTCATCTTTGTATTTGTCTCAACCAGTATTTCTCATCCCATATAGGTGATTCTGCAAAGATGTGCCTTTTAATCTACAAATCACTAAATGTAACAAATCACTCGGTCCTATGAGAAACATATTACATCACAGATAAAGGGAAAGCCCAGCCCCCCTTTGTTAGAGCTAGTATGTTCTTGTTCTTGTCTCCTATCTTGTCATCCAGCACTGGGGCAATGCTAGAACGAACTAAAGCTCTGTGTGGGGGAGTTAGTGATGCAAATCTGAGAAGGATTAACCTGAAGGAATCCTATAAAGGAAACAATTTTTAAATGCACAAAGGCATCTGAATAACTTCAGGTGTGACAACCAACATTTAGGTGAAGGAAAATAATTGTACAAATTCTAAGACTTTAATATTTCAGAAGGAAGGAACAATTGCATAAATATGACAAAGATCACAGAAAAGAAGGTATGAATCATTTTAATTACTTGCTTAGAATAGAACATGAAGTAAGTACAATGTTTTAAAATTATGTCAATTATTTTGATAAAAATGTAGTCAATAAATCGCCATCTATCTATCTGACATTTTTGTACTCTAAAATAGCTTAATGACACTATTAAAGGTGTTTAATTTTAAATGCATTTTGGGTGTTTCATTTGAAAAACTAAAAAGTTTTGGAAAAACTTTAAAACTATCTCCATGAAAATATCTCAAAATATCTCAAAACTGGTCAAAACGCAGATATAAAACTTTATAGTTCTAAGGTATTGAAATGACATTACTTAACCCTAAACAGAACAAATGCATTTAATGTTCATGTTATCTATTACCTGTGTTAACTAAAACCTGTGTAGTAATCTGGACAAACGCTACAGGAGCATATATAAGAAGATTATTCTGGCTTTTTATAGATCCTGAAATCTTTCAAACACATAAATAATATAATTCTTTATAAATTTAAGTTTTGATTTTGCTTAACTGTTAGGTACAAAAGTTCACCCCCTAAATATTTTGCTTTTGACATAACCCTTTTTAAAAACATCAAGTAAATAAATTTTTAACCATACAACAGATTGTTTGCAGGGACAACAATAGCAAGCAAACAGTAAAGCAGTAATCCTTTATTCATAGTAGCTGTATCATTTCTTATACAGCAATGCATGTTGGGAACTTTGAAGCTGTTATTGTTGGGAACTTAGAAGCTGTTTGTTTGGACAAACACTTCATTATCCAAGTAAAGGCAACACAATTATAAACCAAATTATTATTACACGTTAATAATATTTTCAATGAGTATACAAAATAATAAACCAATGTTCTACTAAACATATTATTACTTATTATAACTTAATATGACATAATACATGCTTATGCCCTTAACCTGTTTTGTCTAAACCAGTCTGGGTAGCTTTTAGCACTACCCACAAATCTTTTATTGCCATAGCCATACAAAGATAGAATTTTCCTAGCATGCAATACTCTTATACTTTATAATAGTACCCTTATACTATATAATTTAAGTAGCTTTTTGAATATGGTGTGGGATGAGGCCGACCGAACAGAGTGTGAAAGTTTATTCCACCATTGGGGAATATTGAATGTAAAACTGCGGGGTGACTGTGTATGCTTGAAGGATGGTATGATTAGACGCTTTTCATTTGCTGAGGGATCTGGGGGAGTGTATATGTGAATGAGTTGATGAAGGTAAGCTTATGCAGAACCGGTGGTGGTTTTAAGCAAGTAGCTGAGATTTGAACCCTATGGGTGCTGCAATCAGTAGCCAATGAGGAAGATCAGAATCAGAAACAAATTTATTACCAGGTACAATAAAGGGCACTATAAAGTACTAGGAATTTGTTTTGATTTTGGCTGCAACACAAAGTACAAGCAACAAGACAGATACAAAATAAAAGACACAAAAGTGCAACAGTGTGTCATCCAAGAACTTCCTTTGCAACCAGCTCAGTCTTCAGAAAATCCCCAATGAAAGACATGACTAAGCCCAAGATATAACTGGAAAATTGAAATCAGTGTTAACATTAAGTTCCATGTGGGTCCTCTTCATCTGCATGTGGGGATTCTTCATCAAGAAATTCACTAATTGGTTCACCACTGCTGGCATTATCCTAAGGTAACCATGGTTAATCCAACATCATTCTGTATGCTCTTTGTAAGAAATTTTAGAGAGATTTTACAATGTTTTCACCCAAATATGTACTTCAACCTGTTGCTTCCATTGAGAGTCTCCAACAGTCAACAGTTCAATGATATCCCTGTTGGTTCAAGCTTCTCCTTTGTTACCAAGATGGAGGCTTGCATCCATGTATTGATTACAAACACCTCAATAAAATCACAGTCATGTACATTCTCCTCCCTGCTATCCTTGAACACTTATGAAAAAATACAGTGTTTACTAAGTGCAGTACTTACAATCCCTTGCAAATATGTGAGGATAGATTGAAGACTGCTTTTGTAACCCCTGTCCACATTACTTCCTCAAAGCATGCCACAACATGCCAGTTTCATAAATTCCTCAATTATCCACCACAATGGTCTTTCAAAATGTCCCACACCCAAGAGGAAGGAATTACAGTTATTTTAAGGATTTGCCATGTCATATCTCTTTATATGTAATCATAGTTTCATAACCTGTCAACTTACCCCTCTTCTCCATGGAAATCCCAAACCTCTATAATTGTCTAACAAAGCTGAAATTTTGAAAGCTGCATTTAAAAGCCTGACATTAAACACCCAGACAGCAGCAGTGCACAACTCCTGGTTTAGCTTTATCCAGTGCTGCTGCAGCAGCAGGGAATGCATCCTATCTATATGCATTTTTTCCCTGTACGTTCAACCCAGTAAACAAAAATGATGGCGGTAATCTGAAACTCTTGGCCATTAAGCTGGCATTGGAACAGTGGATAATCTTGTTGTTCATGATTGGATGTACAGGCTGCTTTATTTTTAACGTCTAGGCATCTCTCATCATGCAAGCTTTATTCACCCAGTATTCTATATATGATAACTCAGACCTTACCACTTACTTTGTCCCCCACCAAAGAGCCTTATAATAATGACAGCCTCCCCTTGCTGTTAAGAAAGATGCAGTTACTGTAGGCATGTTCACTGTATGTAAGATCCTGCATGGGATTCTGGAGGGAGGACGCAATAGTAGAGTGGGTAAACAATAATTTATTGAAAACAAACAAATACATGAGGGTACTGAGGTAGCAGGAACACAGTAAATGAAGACAACCTGAGGAGGACAATTGGAACAGATTCAGATGGTACTGGAGCAGCAGAGAGAGAGAGCAATAAAACCAAGCAGATGGTGAGGACCAAGCAAGCCAAGCTCAGATGCTTGTTAGACTGTAAACTCCTAAGTAGACCAGGTGCCAGGCAAGGGGAACCAGTGGGCAGGAACAGGTCAGAAACACTAAAGCCACAACACAAGACAAAGCTCCACAAGAACAAGGTTACCCAAGTAAACAGGGCAATTACCAAAAATAAATAAAAAGAAAAAGCCTAAAAGGAGCAAGACAAGAACAACAAATACACCAGACTAGACAAGACTAGGGCACAAGACTGACTAGACAAGAGGGAAGACTCAGGATGAAAAGGTGAAAGGAGTACGAACCAGCAAACACAAGATGGCAAGGGGAACTATAAATAGAGAAAAGCACAAGAGGAACAGGTGAGGGCAATTAAACAAGAACTCAGTGAGTGCTAACAAATGGAAAAGGAAAGGAGGAAACAAGGAGGAGGAGCTTAAGAGCACATGGCAGACAAACAATAACAGCGTCAGGGCAGAACACTGACAGCACTATTTCGCTTGATTAAATATAACTTTTTGAATAATAAAAAAATTGTTTAAGTGTCGAATACTTATTTTCCCCCCACTGAATATACTGTCACAGGGTGAAGAATCACAAGGAAATTCACAATAAATGAATAAAATTCAAGGTAAGGTGAAATAAAGAAATAAGGTGCAGGTCCACATGGTCTCAGGCAGTGTGGGGTGTGCTGTCTGGTGACGGGTGAATTCTGAGTGAGTGTGTGAGGATTGGGAGAGAAAGAAAAGACACGTTCTTCGAGCCAGGAGTCTCATGGAGATTTTGCTCCCAACTGCAGCATCTTCTGGGCTTAAATCCCTCTCTCCTAATGAGCCTCAGGTGCGAGCAATCGATCTGTGACGAGGGCGAACAGGTGTTCCTCGTCCTTTCCAGGGCAAGGCTGATTCACTTCTAGGATACTTGTCACAATACATTTAGAGTAGCTTATTTTGTGATATGATTTGGATATGAGGGGTTTTTACTGAGGGCTTAGTTAAACATCTGGCTCTCCTGCAAATGTTTTCTAGTCCAATATCTTAGGTTCCCCTGATGGAATGCTTTTGAAGCTGGGGAGGTTATCTAACCCATCACCCACTTACCACGAGCAAAAGGGCTGAGGGAGAAACTGAGTCTACCCTAGTACCACTCCATGATCTAAAAGAGCATTAGGAAGACCAGGGTCTCTGACCTATTACCAATTTTATGATCAGCAACAGAGTGAGGGAGATAATAAGATCTTTAGGGATGGTATGGTTTATTGGGACCCTTGGCCCATCCTCCCTATCTAAGTCATATCTGAGGCTGATGGTTCCTAACCCTGATGTGGCCTCACAACCACATGCTACATGGGTGTGTGGCTACTTACACTATAGCCTATGTCATTGCTGTTGCTGCCCATTCATCCTTACCTGCTATCCAATTTCAATATTTGAATAGTTTGTTTATACCTTTTAGTCTGTTTAGTGTGTTTCTTGACAAAATTTTCCAAAAATGTCCTAAATATCTGTTTACAGGTCAGCCCCGTCCAAACTTTTGAAGGAAATATGCCTCCAAGCTACGAGGAAGCAAATGCAGGTTTATTTTTTTGTTCACTTTTAAATTTGCTTTAGTGTTATATTTGCTTGACAACAGAAAACATCTTAAATGTTCAACTGTAAACATAGTTCCCTGAAAAAGAAATGAGGTGCTGGATGATGACACTATGGCGAATGCTTTTAGGCATGCTTTCACGGTATCTGAAACATGCAACCCTGATTAGCATGATGTCACTTGTTGTGTGCCAGCAAAACCCGGAAGCTTTACATTGTAAATGGCATAGAACAAAGATAGCTTTTGATAAGCTGAAGCAAGGCACTCCCAGGCATGCAGGAAATATGACAAAGTGATGCAGCATCTTGTTCCCTTGTCAGAGAAACATGGTTGCAGTCATAACCTGGGATGTTTTGAAAGGTCTTTTGTTCTCCAGGGTCCAGATGACACTATAAGTCCAAAACTCTGCTCTAGGTTTTAAAATATCCTTGTGGAGAGAGCTTTATATTTAAGAATGGTCTCTACAACCTGATCTGTGAGACCTGAATTTAGGAACTGATATCTTTCAGGGAGCCTACATTTCCACCTGGCTAAAAGGTCTAAAATCACACTCCAAACGAAACCCCAGGATGAGGTTAATCCGGGAAAATATAAACCCAAACTTATTTGTCCAGGGATATACATGCTCTTAAGGAGAACAGTTTTCCTTTGGACCTTTCTCCTCAAAAACTTTGGGCTTGAGGAGCAACACTGTCTTTTTGTTGTTGTCTTTAAGAGAAACATAACTTGCAGGTTAGGCTCTCTTCCTAATCTGCCATTCAGTCTAAAGTCTGGCCACATGAGTTATAACCTCCACAAGCTTCTTATATTGTGGGTATGAGGCTGACAAATCAGCCACATCACCTGCATCAATGTAGAGTATGAAGTACGTCCATACTGGACAGCCACAACATCATGCACTGATCCAAATCCCGGTATTGAGCACTGGAAATGGAGGATGTGAGCTTGGAAAGGGTCTCAGTCTACTCCATTAGATCAATTTGCGATTCCTGCTGCCTCTGCAGCCACTTGACCACCCTTGTGAGTAGTGCAAGTCTGACCATTGTCACGAACATGGGCAGGCAGGAGCAGAGCATTTTTAAATCTGTTCATTCTGAAAAGCTGTTCAATTGTGCACAGCCAGCCCACTCAAGGGATGACGAAGCATGCTCCACTTTCAAAAAAGCAACAAAGATTGTGTGTGTCCTTTTAACAAATACACATGTAGGACAGATAGTCAAGCGCTTGTTGACTGGATTCTCTTCTCCTTCCTTTTACCAGCACATAAGAGACATCAGGCAAATCAGGATTGTTCTAGCTGCGCATATGCTTTAGACATAGTCTTGCTAAAGATCCATATTGTCATCATACAATGCAGCGTTGAGTTTTCTCCAAAAAGAAATAATTTCTTGTCTCATCTTCTTCCCTTTTTTTACCAGGATGTCCTGGTTATTATGGTGAAGGGACATTTTCCTGGGATGACATGTATATTAGACAAGTCTTTATACGAAAGGTAGCAAATCTAAACAGATTTTTCATATATATTTAGGCCTATGACAAACAAAATAATAATTTATTTAAGAAATATGCCTCTTTTGTTTCCTTTTGCAGGTTTATTCAGTTCTGGTGTTGCAGCTTTTTGCAACAGTAGCAGTCATTGCCCTTTTCACATTCTAGTAAGTAATTTATCCATTTACATTTAGGCATTTAGCAGATGTTTTTTATGCAAAGCAACTTACAAATGAAAGAAATGTACCATTATTGAAGTTGAATTCATTTGACAAATCCATGATTGACATCATGATGTGAAAATTGTTTTTGTAACTGCAAATTGTGTAACTGCAATTGGTTTGTATTTGATTTCCTGTACTTCTGATAACCTTTAATCTTCTACTTTTATTTAGTTCTCCAGTGAGGATGTTTATTCAAACACATCCTGTTTTATACTCCATGTCCAAGTAAGTAATATTGTTATTGCTAGTTTTTTGTTAAGCACTATTATGTTAAATACTGGACACCTGTCCAAGGTGTTTTCTTGTCTTGACCTCAATAGTGATAATCAGGGTAAGGAACATATGGATGGATATTATGCTGCTAATATACCTGAACTTTTTTGTAATTTATACACTGTGCTGATATCTATTGTCATGTTGAATGTCGTGTATCTCAAATTGAATGTTCTTTATGTGTAGCAACTGATTTGGATGAGTTGCTACACATTTGTTTTTATTTCATTTGTTTTAATTTATTTTGCAGTCTTCTGTTTCTTATCACATATATCTCATTAGCCTGCTGTGGTGATATGAGGTCAGTTCCATTACACTGGTTACCCACTCTTCCATATATGGCAAATAACAAAAAACTTGTCATTGTGGAATTCATCCAGCGGCATTGTATTTCTGCATTATAGGAGGCAATTTCCATGGAATCTGATTCTACTTACAATTTTTGTGAGTATCTATGAGTAATATCAGCATATTAGGGATAGTGGGGTATCATGCATTGCTTCTTTAATTTAGTCAACATTCTTCAGTTCATGTTAAATTTATTTTAATTCTACTATTTATTGGGCATGTTGAATCTGCAGACACTAAGCATGGCTTGTATGCTTGGATTTATTTCCAGGTAATAGCAACATGTATCATGTAACATGCATACTTAACAATTACAAAGAATCTACAAAAAACATAAACTGTACTCACTATAATTGTCTCTATTGTTGTTTCCAACAGTTTCTACAACACAAAGTCTGTAGTGCTGTGTATCGGTATCACTGCTCTTGTGTGTTTGTGTGTCACCATATTTAGTTTTCAGAGCAAGGTAAGACTTGAAATGCTGTACAAACCTTATATTTTGTCCCACTACACTAACCCTACCCCCAAGCCTAATCCTCACAGAAAGCCTTCTGCTTCTAATATGATTATAAAGTTGTAATACACACACAAATTGGTCTAAACATTATAACCTGATCCATATTTGTGTCTACATAGATTGACATCACTTCCTTCCAAGGTCTTCTCTTCATTTTATGTATGGTCATGTTTTTCTGTGCTATTGTAATGGGAATGGTGGTTCCCTTTGGCTATGTAAGTATATAAGTAGCATACTACTAAATATGCTACTACTAATAATAATAAATTATGGTAATTTATTATTCCTACATTTTATTTTTTAAATATAATGATATATTCAGTTTAAAATGTTTAATAATATTTAATACATTTTAACATGTTTTATCTTTATCTTATACTGTATGTTTAGGATACATAGTTACTGTTTCAAGCTGCTTTTTTTTAAAGGTTCCTTGGTTACACTCTGTCTATGCCAGCATAGGAGCAGTTGTCTTTACCATGGTAAAGCACAGATTAGCCTAGATGAGTTCATGATTTTAAACAAAATATTTGCCATGTGATTTAATGCTGAATAAACTTTCATTATATTCTTTGCATGTTACAATATTTCAGTTCTTAGCCTTTGATACACAGCTGCTAATGGGAAACAAGAAATACGTCATAAGTCCAGAGGAATACATTTTCGCCACTCTAAGCCTCTACCTGGACATTGTGTACTTGTTTACGTTCCTGCTGCAGATCTTTGGTAATGGAAGAGAGTAAGAAACTGTTCCAGGAGTAACATCATGTGCAGTATTATGGATCATGTGCATTACAGAACATTCTGCTAACTCAGATTTCCTACCAATAGTGTAAAAATTCTCACACGTAGTATGGTGCGTCATGTGGTGTAATAGTATGTATATGCAATATATATATATATATATATATATATTATATAACAATATATATTATGTAATATTTGGTAACTCATTACCAGACAGCAGTATTAATGTGTAGTATAAACATAAAGGTATAATATTACTGATGCTATATTGATTTTGTTAGGAAAGTAATTTTCGACATTTAATATTAACATTTTCAATATTTTTGTTTACACAATTTTTGTATCTGATACAATTAACATATCTAATACAATTATATTTTAATTGCACAACCAAAAAATTGGGCCTAATAACTAAAATGTATGTAATTTTTAGTATATAAAATTTCCAGCAATTTTGATTGCATATTTTTAACCCAAACAAAGTAATACAAATGTGTAAGACACATGTAAAGAAAATGAGTAAGAATGAGATTTATGTAATAATATTAATTAAGTGTGTTTTAATGAATAAGAATCAGAATTATGTATTTTTGCACCATAAACTCTTTTAATTTAATTTAAATGCATCATGTGTTTTTTTATTCATATACCAAATGTATAAGAACATTAACCAATTTGTATTTATTTATTCCACCAGAAGATCTAACTACAACACACAAAACATTTCAGGTTATGTATGTAACCCTGGTTCCCTGAAGGGAAATGCATTGAAACACTATGGGAACGCTACCAGCATTTATGCACTCAGAATCACTGAATACGAGGTGTGACGTCACAGATGAGGTTACATCATGACCAGGAAATGAAAGGCATGTGCATTGCACTGCTCGGGTTAGCTTTGACCCTGAAAAAAGATAGCACAGGTATGTGGTGCCCAAAGTATGGCATTGAGATGCAGCATCTCGTTCCCTTTAGGGAACAAAGGCTACATACGTAACCTGAGTTTTGCCCTTGTCTTTGTTTGAATGTTTTGTTTGCTTGTCAGGAAGTAGTCGGTCTTTCTGTGGGTGGCTGCTGCGTCCATAGACATAATAAATACCTAGATGCCTCATTGACCGCTTCGTATCCGCCATACCCGGGCAAGAGTTTTCTGTAAACAAATGTAACTAAAGGCAGAGCTGCGTTTTTTCTTGATTATTTTTAAACAATTTTATTTATCAAGTGATATCAGTGGTTTATGAAGCCGTCGCACAGTCTATGTGTTGCCGAAGTGCCGAACCCCATCCTCCCCCTGGAAGGACATCGCCGTCCAGTCCGAACGTTTCTGTGCCTCCAGCCAGCCCTTCACCTCCACTAGCACTGCATCGCTTGCTTGCTGTCGCCTCAGCTACTCCATGGCAAAAGGCTTTCTGTTTGCAGTAGCGGCACTCATCCATTAATCGCCAGTACCGCTGCCAATAACTCCCATCTGGTGATGAATTTAATCCTCTCGGGATGACTGAGGCTACAACTATAATAGGCCACTACTCGCTCCTCACTCTCTTCTCTCTGGGAGAGCACAGCCCCTACCCCCATAGTACTGGCATCTGTGTCCAACAGAAAGGGCTGTGTGGGATCATGGTACGCCAGCACAGGAACATTGACAAGGGCAGCCTTCAGTTGAGTGAAGGCGTTCATGCAGGCCACAGACCACTCAAAGCACTGGCCCTTGATTGTCAGCCGATGTAGCAGGCTTGCGATGCAGGCTAGCAAGAAGTCTCTCACAAACGTGCCAGAGTAAGAGGCTAATGCCAGTAAGCTCCTCAGCTCCCCGACACAGAGGGTATGGGCCAGTCTTTTACCGCTGCCACCTTAGCTGGGTCGGTAACCCGACCGACCCAGTAGCAAGCCCACTTCTGTTGACCACATGCCCCAAGTAGTGAGTCTGCTGGGCAAGTAGATGACACCCCCTGATGGCTGACAAGACCCTGGAGAAAAGCATGTAGAGCCAGCTCATCCCGGATCTCACCAGCAAAGGCCGGGTAGCCCTGCCGGACATAAAACTGTATGTCTGCTGCAAAGGCCCCCATACACTCCCGTTCCTTCTGTCACTGACCAGCCAGTTCCTGACCAGATCCTGTTCTGTGGAGGAATGATTCCCAAAGTGACGGCTCAGAGCTGTAGTAAGAGCATGGAGGTTCCTCCTCTCTGCTGGGGATAGGTCGCTCAGCACCTGAAGAGCAAGTCATTACAGTGTAAGGGCCAGATGGGTGGCAGTCTCTGCCGGCTCCCACCTGCTATACACGGCTGTCAGGTCCACCTGGGACAGATAAGGTTCCAGCGGCATCTCGTCTTGGAGGTGGCGTAGCATCTCACTCACGTCCTCCATAGCCTTGTCAATGTCATTGAATTGTCAATCCATTTGTGCGCTTGACTAAATGCAATAATCCCACTTCTGACACCAATTGGAACGACCCACGGGTGTTACGGTTGGAGTACACCACATGACCCCGAGTGTCACTGAGTCCCTGAATGGCTACTTGAATAAATGCCACAGAAAATGGTGCAACAAAACACATTTATTCAACACACACACACAGAACCAACAAACATGTACAAATAAAATGAAGCCCCTCCCACAGACAGTCATTACTCTGACGGTGACAGTAATAATCAAACAGAATTACACATCTAAAAATAGCAAAAACTTAACAACTTTAAGGGGATTAACAACTAGTTTTTTAATAACTTAGATGACAATATTGTAACAAACTGCGAGTCAAAACAAACGAGCAAGATGTAGATACAAAACATAAATTATTTTAATCCAAAGATGATTTCAAAAACAGGCAAGACCAAGAAAACACGCAACCATTACACTACAATAACCGACAATTACAGGAACAAACCAAAACATGAACCAAGGCAGGGGTAAACAACACTAAGGAACGTCTCTAGAAGGCGCACCCCTGCGCCGTAGAAAAACAAAATAACCAGATTGTCCATGGTGGGGCTTTGGCAGGGATCAGACTCCTGGAAGACAGTCCCGACATTAAGACACCAAACATGGATGAGACGTGATGGACCTGGAGCAAAGAGAACCGGGCGGGACCCAGGCCACATCCATGACAGTGGTCCACCGCGAAACTGATAGGGAGAGGACCCATGGTACCTTGGACAATGATCACAGGAGGCAGAGCAGGTGGACCAGGAGCCTGAGGCAGAGCCAGAGAGTCGTGGCGACGAGGCGACGCAGAGGTTCCGGACATGGTCTCATTGCCTGTGCAGTGGACGACGCTCCCCTCGTCCGTGTCATCCCGGTCAAGCTCCACCGTCGGTACACTCACCAGGTCTGACACAACCGGCTTGGGCTCCACAACGCCCCTGGGTTCTGTCGCAGGCTCATCCGGTGGCTCCACAGTCAGGTGGTAAGACTCTCCATCTGATGTTGCATTTCAGACTGTTCTCTATCTGTGTGCCAAATTTCCTAACTTTAGTATGTATGGTTCTATGGGCTCAATAGGCTCAAGAGCAGTAAAATAATTTAAACACTAGTAAATACATTAACAATATGAAATCAAAGAAATTGAAGTGTGTGTGTGTCTCTGTGTGTGTGTGTGTGTGTGTCAAGCAACTTGCTCAGTTAGGTGATATACAAAAACATGGAGATCAAGGAAGAATAAATGATAAAAAATAAAAAAGTCCATAGTATTATGTGGGAAGTTAAAGGCTTTCACCATATATACACAGATAAGACAACAAGACATCAATTCTGTGGTGTAATGGTGGCTGTCCGACAAAAACATTTTTGTTTCTGCAAAATTGATGGGAATCGAACCCGAGCCACTGTAGTGGGAATATGCTTTACAAACCTGCTTGCCCATACAGTTCATGAAAGTAATTTGCCACCAGCTTTATTTGTCCATAATCTACGACAGCATTTTAGTGCCATGTTTAAAAGAAAAAAACAATTCTAAACTTTTCTTTCCTGTGTAACTACATATGTGGTTTCTGCACAGGTAAACCTGCATGTCTTTGAGCCTGGTGCCCTGCATGTCTTTGAGCCCGTACCCATTTGTTCCTGGGTCGGTGAGCAGTCGCTCTTGTAACATTTCAACTTTATTCTCGTGACATTTCGACTTTATTCTCATAGTTTCGACTTTAATCTCATAATCTTAGATTATTTTTTTAACATGGCACTAAAACGGCATCGTAATAATCTGTCTTTGTTTTCAATTAAAACAATATAGGAGTTTGTTCCTATACGGGGAGGCTGCAGACCTGGAGCAAGGCGGCCCAGGCAGTTTTACGCCCCTGTTGTTCCTGGTGCGTCCAGTAGAGGGAGACAATATACGGCGAAATAACATACAAATCAGATCACGAAACTTGCACATTAATAAACGTCCTATTCATAGATGTTGATTTTTGTTAACTTAAATA
>JBAJNP010003953.1:0-28468 GCA_036877545.1 Yasuhikotakia modesta
GAAATGGCGGAGCTCACTCACTCACTCACTTTCTTCCAAGCAAGATCCTTTTTATTTCTGTCTTTATAAAGGAAGGACGAGGTATCATACAGCTCCGGGTAACAGCGCACAGCAACGATAACCTTCTCCTCCATTTTGTCTCCAACCGTCTGCCTCTGCTCTCTGATCACATCACTGCTAGAGCGAGCTCCTGATTGGTTAACGCGGCGCGAATGTCCGCCAAAGTTCAAAATGTTCAACTTCGCCGCAGCGCGTGACGCGCGAAATGCTCAATTCGTTTCGTATATAAAGTTTTAAATAAAGTGTTAAATTTTGCAAAATAACTGACATGTTCTGCTACTTGTGTGTCTGTGATCCATATATTGTGTGTAGTATTTTGACTTTGTTTTTAAAATTGTGCTTAAGCATAAAAATATGTAATAGAAAAGTCTCAGGTTACGTATGTAACAATGGTTCTCTGAATGGAACGAGACGCTGTGTCAAAACGCTATGGGAATGCTACCAGCATTTATGCACTCTGAACAGGTGTGTCAAATCACTGCTTATGAGAGTGACATCACAGACGGGGTGACGTCATGACCAGGAAGCTATAAAGGCACGTGAGTTCTGCTACCAGGGTTAGCTTCGACCCTGAAAGAAGAGAGCACAGACCAGGATTACATATATAAACTGAGACGTCTTGAATTGGGACACCTGTGGTAGAGGCCGCCATACCTTGAGTAAAGTGAGCCTTGGTTCCCAAAGCAGGGGAAGACTAGAGGACTCATAAGCGATACGGATTGCCTCCACAATCCAGATACTATGCGTTTGCTTGAAAACAGGCTGGCCCCTCTTATCTGGGCCAAAACAGACCAAAACCTGGTCAGACTTCCTCCACAGGGCAGCTCTGTGGACATCAGTGTGCAGTGCTCACACAAATGGTCTTTCTGGTCTTGATCCCAAAAGAGAGGAGGACAGAATGCCTGGAGTATTATGGGCCATACAGTGACTGAGGAAACCTTAGTCATGTAACCCATGTACGCGGGTATAAGAGTGCTTTGGCCAAGCCAGGCACAAAGTCTAGGTATGTAGAGGCACAGAAAGGGCCTGAAGGTTGCCGACTCTCCTCAGAGAGGTAATGGCTAGAAGGAAGGCCAATACTTTGGTCGATAGATGTAGATCAGAGATCTGAGAAATGGCCTCAAAAGGAAGACATAAAACATTGAAGAACAACAGCCTCTGTTGATATAAACTCTCTCAATGAGCAAAGTTTTCCCTGTTAGCCGGTTAGGATCTGGTATGCCAGTTTGTAAAAGGGACGCGAGCGCAGTCCTCCCTGATGGTTGATGAATGTAATTACCACCGTGTTGTCGGTGTGGACCAACACATTGTGGTCTCTCAAGTTTGGGAGAAAGAATTTTACAGCCTGAAGCACAGCAAGCATTTTTAGGCAATTTATGTGCCAAGTAAGTTGGCGAGACACTCACAGACCTTGGGCTGGGCAGTTGTTTAGAACCGCACCCCAACCAGTAACCAGTAATGCATCTGTGGCTAGCATGATGTGGCAACCAAGATCTCTTAACACTGGACCCTGAAAGAGGAACCAGGGCTTCCTTCACATGTCTAAAGCATGGACACATTGTCTCGTGATCTTTATCATGCAAAGCGGATTTCCCCTCAGGGAAAACCCCCTGGATATGAGCCACCACTGAAGGGGTCTCCTGTGCAGCAGACAAAAAGGTATGATGTTGGAAGCAGCCACCATTAGACCCAGCAGTTGCTGAAACAGTTTGACTGTGAGTGACTGGATTGGCTTGACACTCGTTACTGCAGAGAGAATTGAGTCTATACGAGTGGGGGATAGATGCACCCGCATCGTGTTGGAATCCCATATCATATCCCATATCCATATTGGTTGATTATATGTGGATGCCCTGGAGCCTCAAAGGGGCCAGAGCTGCATCCACGCATTTGTTGAAAGTGCAGGGGGAGAGAGCAAGGCTGAAAAGTGGAGCTTGATACTGGTAGGTTTCACCCCTGAATGCAAACCTCAAGAACTTTCTTTGTTGTGGAAGGATGGGGATGTGAAAATAGGCATCTTTTAGGTCTATGGTGATAAACCTGTCACCTGTCATGGTCTATGGTGACAAACCTGACAAATCAGACCTGATTTGAGATATGACCTGTTTTACCGTGAACATCTTGAACTTCAGTCACCTGACTGAGTGGTTCAAGAGCCTGAGGCCTAAAATGGGATGCAGACCCCCACTCTTCTTGGGAACAATAAAATAGCAGCTGTAAAGCCCTGTTTGCCTCAGTTGAGGAGGGACCACTTCAATGGCCTCCTTCCTTAACAGGGAAACTACTTCTTGTTCCAAAACCAGAGCCTGCGCTGGGAAACCTTTTAAGTAGGATAGTCGCAAACACATTGTTTTCTGTAGCCTTGTTCTACAGTGCACAGGACCCATTGTGATACACCTAGCAGATGTTTCCATGCTTTCCATGTTTCCAAAATTGTTTAGGGGTACCAGCCTCTCGAGGCTGGTCTCTGGAGAAATTGATATCAGTGCTTCGGCACCCTGTAACGGTTGAGCGTCGCAAAACCTGAACCCTAAGTGGGGAAGAGCAAGAAGTGACACTCTTTTTCTGGGTGTCCTTATATGAGGAATTGGTACATGGAGGGAGATTAGAGCGATGGGCAAGAAAGCGTTGAGGCCTGAGCCTGTTTATTGGCAGGCGAGGAGCTAACGAGAGCTTCCTTGAAACTCGTAATGAAACGCAATGAAAACCACCTGTAATGAAATGCAGGCAGGAAGAAACATATGCTTTAAAATGCTCACTTGAGCCTTCCGTCTTTTCCTTAGCCTTCTGCATTTTAACTTAAATGCTGAACCTCCCTGGCTAAATGCACAGAAAGACAAACAATATTCGACATACAATTTGACATAGAGCACTTTTGCTGACCCAGGATGGGCAGCCATGACGGGTGCTGACCTGTCATGTGCCACCTCTGTAGCGGCGTCCATCTGGTCATGTGCAACCTCTTTAGTGGCGTCCATCTTGTCATGTGCAACCACTGTAGCGGCGGCCATCTTGTCATGTGCAACCACTGTAGCGGTGGCTATCTTGTGCTGTGGCTCAGGCTTTGTCGCCATCTTTTGCTGTGGCTCTGGGAAGGCAGCCATCTTGGGCTGCTCCTTTGCATCTCCCACAGTAAATGATCAACCACACAGCAATAACACAAGATCCAAAATTCCCATTAAAGAATGTTCATTCCTTTCTGTGGCTAGCAAAGACTTCTAGAAATCTAAGTCAAATTGTATGTCGAATATTGTTTGTCTTTCTGTGCATTTACCGTTCATCATAGAAATAAGCCTCATTGACTAAAGCACAGAACCATAACACATAGTCCTCAATTGAGGAATTACCTTGCCTCAATCTCAGGAGCTGCTCAATAGGGTCCTGGGATAACCCACTGGGTCCTGGAGCGGCGATGTATTCTGTCACAAAGGCGATACGTGGAGAAACAGGAGGTGGACCCAAATGCAGGGTTTTCTTGCTTTTATTGTTACGAGGCATATTCCAAAGCAGACAGACAGGTAACAACAGGGGCAAATCAAATACTCAATAATCCATTAAACAAAGCAAGGGTCGAGGTAGGCAGCAGACATCAAAACCAATGAACAGTCCAAAAGTCAAAACCAGAAGTAACCAGAAACACAGACACACCGAAAACCAGGGAACACAGGGAACCAGGGCAATACAATACATCGCAACTTCCTGGCTTGCTGTTTTATAGCCAGCAAACAGGAAGTTACCACAGAGGAAGCAAACAGACAGTTACAGGACTTGGGCTCCCTCTGCTGTCCAGGTGTTACACACACCTAGTAAGGGCACTCAGACAAACCTATTTACATTTAGACATTTAACAGACTTACATTGTATGAAAAACAAAGAAGCAATAAATCAAAATACACATAGCCATACATAGATACAATCTTTCTCAGCAAAAATCCTTTCACTAGTGGAGCACAAATTCACCTTAAACTTTGCAACTACACCTTTTAAGTCTTCTATTCTGTGACCTTTTATCTTGATGTCAAGTAAAAATAAAATGTTCAATGTTTAATTAGTAACACATAATTTTGCACTTATGATGTGTGTGTCGAAGAGGCAGTTATCCTCATATCTTATTCTTCACTGAGCACACACATGTAAAGCCTCTTTTACACGTTTTAATGTGAAGTACATTGTGTAAATGTGGAAAAAGAATTATTGGGCCCAATGAAATAAGTGTGGGACAGCAAGAGGAAATGAGCAGCCATGGAAATTAATCACCTCTTATTAGCGGCTAGGCTAATAATACCTGTGCTCATGTGACACTCAAATGAATTGATTTAATTGTAGAAAAATGGATAAAATATCCAATGAAGGTGAACTCCATTTAAAATGTTGCTGTCTATTTAGAAAATGTGATAAATTCACTCAAACACTTTTCACAGCTTATAACTTTAGAACATGGTAACTAATATTGGGCATTGAGTGGGGCAAACCACAAACAACTATTGAATTAGTCAAGAATTAGTTAATCAAATCCATTGAAAATACGTTTGATGTTTGTCAACATGTCAACATATTGCTTTTGACAGCTCTTTCTGTGAATGGTTTCTGGGCCACCTACTCTCACCCTATTCATTCATCCACACTGGGGTCTGAGTGCATTTGGCTGTGCTGTCACACTTGTTGGAATTGCATTTTGGGCCAATGCAAAGCCTGTATTCTCAGGCTTTGTGGTCCAGTGTTTACAGATGTTCCCTGTTTGATACCACTCTCTCCACATGCTCCTGAAAGCATGGGTGGCCAACGTTCATGCCTGTTGTACCTGCCATTGCTCTAATGGGGATGTGTTGAGTGCAAGGCAAATGGAAAGAAGCCTTGAACATTTATATTTATTCAATTGGCAGACACTTTTATCCAAAGCGACTTACAGTGAATTCAAGGTATACATTTTTATCAGAACTTGTTCTCCCTGGGATCAAACCCACAACCTTTGCACTTCTAACACAATGCTCTACCAGTTGAGTTACACAGGAACACCTTGAAGAGCAGCAGAAAACTCAAAAAAGATCTCCATTCTGACAACCTCAAAGAAAAATTGCCCAACATCAAAACATTATGTTTGAGTTTTCTTGTAGTACTGTATTATGGAATAAATTATAAAATAAATTAAAAAATGACCATTTGCACTGGTCTACTCTGGGAAGTATTAAATATGGAGCAATATTACAAGCAATAATTACAAATAAGTATCAATTAAATTATTAATTTGATTTTAATACAGATTTTTAATAAAAATTAATTATTGGGAATATTGTAAAAATCTTTAAGAATAATCTGTAAGAATCTGTAAGAATAGTCAACATTTTAACTGCAGAGTTACCACAACAAAACAAAAGATGGGGAAAGATCAATCTCTTTGTTGCTGATGATAAAGCTCTTCATCCAATTAACCTGGCGTTGTTGGACTGAACCTGGACTGAGCCATATTATACAGATGCAAACATAGATATTAACATGCCCTCATCCTCATAAACCTAAATCATAACACATTTAGATGTTTAATTTTGGGGACATGTTGATAAACAATGTAAAACAATACAACAGATGACCTTTATACAAACCTTTCTGGTGCTGCATTGGGTTACGACATGTGAATGTCCAGTGTAAAATCGAAGTAAAATCTGATATAACATCACAGGTACAGTCACAATATCTATGTAGTAGTTGTAGGGATGCCGCAGAGCTGCCCTTAAATAGTCTAAATGCAGGCTGGATTAGCAATGACAGCTAAGAGCCTCACTTTACCTCCTCTACTGCATGGTCCCATGTTTATTGCCCCCTTGTTTTATAGTCACCCTTATCAACAACTTACCCCTAAAAATGCACCGTTTCTCACACACAGACCTGGTTATTTACAGATGATTCATGGAGAAAATGTTCAGTCACTTAACACTCATATTACAAACAACATATAAACATATTACTTTTATCCCCAGGCTGCAAGAGAGAATGTGTGCAGAGATTGCACAGATTGGCAGAGAAAACCACATAAACAGACAACAATGAAGAATGACAGAAAGCAAACACAGAAAGAAACAAACAAAGGAAAGGTTCGGAAGGAGTTTAAATAGAACAAAAGCAGTCAGGAAGAGCAGGAGTGTGTTAATGACAGATGAAGGGGTATGCATTAATAATAATAGACAGTCGAGTGGAATAGAGTTTTACTTATTCAGAATGGCTCACTCTGTCTCTTTATCTCTCTCACATCTTCGTTCTTAGGGGAACAGAGAAAGCAAATGATTCATACCTAGACTTTTATACAGTTTGTTGCTAGAGCATTCAGAATTGTAGAATTCTGTTTTATTCAGAATTCAGAATCCAGTTTTATTCATATGTAGTTATTAACAAGCATTTTTAATGTGTCATTAGGTGGTTAAAGCTCCCTTATTAATTTGTTATTTAACCTTAAATGTAAAATTGTCAGTTCTAATGTATGTGATTGATAGCAAAGAGTTTACACGTTTTTACATGCTCATGTAAAGCCAAGAATCACTCACATTGTGATGTTGGCCACATATGTCAGACAGTCACTTTCACAGCCCGCTTTTTTCTCCTGCAATCTGTCAATCCATCATGGGCCCAGCCACATGCACCTGCTGCCCAGTATGCTGTAGCTGCAGGCTTCAGCTACCTTACTGGTGACTGCTAGCACATTATAAAGGACCTTCATTTCCCTGTACAATATTAAGTAGGCACTGCAAAGTTTGGCACATACTAACAGGGGGAGGCATTGCTCATATCAATGCAAACTGGATCATTAAACATATAAGCACAACCACACACAGCAACCATCCTATTTTAAAGATCAGTGCCATCTCTGCAGGTTGTGCCGAACTATCAGGTTCCTGTGGCTCCCTCTGTGGGCCGCCAGAGGGATCCTTCACCCGAATACTAAAGAATCTAATTTCCATAGGCCCCGTACCTGGACCATGCCCACCAGCTGGTGGTCATTTAGCAATTTTTTCCAAATTTATATACTCACCTCAAACTCTTGTTCTTGTTCTATAAAGTCTAGTATGCCCAGCTGCTAGTCCGAGTGTTTTCATTGTGTTGGATTATCTGTTGTGACCCGGACTGGAATTTGTATTGTGTTTGCTTGCCGCCTGCCTTTTGGACTTTGCCCTGTTTACTGGTTACTGTGGTACTGTGTGCTATTGTTGTTTGCTCCCATTTGACCCTTGTCTGTACGACTTTGTGTTTCTCATTAAACTGCATATGGATCCCAAGAAGCCTGAGAGTGTGTTACACAGGTTCACTGTGACTTCCAGTATTAGTACTTATTTGTATGACTTATCCTAACATGAATAAATATTATTATATACAATTGATATATTATGTAAGATATAAAGTGTGTTGTATGTTCAAAATAAGTGCATATTACAAGCTTTGATATGGAAAACAAACAATAAGCAAATAGTTGCAAATAACTTTTTTGTTCACCTGACCATGGACAGAAAAATGAACAAACAGTTTGAGGTTTGAGAGTCTCACTTGTAACCTGAAGGGTGTGGGTTGGAGGTGGGAGGAGTGAATGTCCAGTGCTTTCTTCCACCCTCAACCCAGGACTGAGATGAGACCCTGAGGCACCGAACTCCCAACTGTTTCCAAGGAGCCAAGAGTGGGCTGAGAATGCAGCCCTGAGGAGCACCAGTGTTGAAGGTTAGTGGGATGAAGTGTTTTTGCCAAACAGTTTGACAGTAAACAGGACACAAACAGTAAACAGTAAACAAACTTCAAACAAATAGTTGAAAGTTGTTGAGTCGCTGATGTAACAAACTTAATTTTAATATAGCGTCAAACACTAATAGACGTTAATGCCCTAGCTCAGAGCCTCACTTTACCTCTTCTACTGCATGGCCTCATGTTTATTGCCCCCTTGTCTTATTGTCACCGTTTCTCACACACAAACCAAACTCCTAATTCAGAGAATAATGGTGGTCGAAGAGGCCAGGGAATTTTGTATGAAACTGTTCATTCAGTTGTAGTTTGGTGACATGCATGTGTTAATTAGAGACAAATGGTACATTGCAAATAAATAATAATAATGTCTAGAGAACTAAAGCTTAAAATAACACCCTGGAACTGCAGGATGTGAGAGGCGGGGCAGCCCAGCAGAGACGGACCGGAGGTAGAGCGGGAGCAGTGCGGAGAGCGCAACTGTAACAAAAAATGAAGAGACAGAACAGCAAACCAAAAATAAGAAAACCAGGAGTCTGCAACACAAGGCAAAAGCAAAACAAGACTAGGCTATAACGGACTAGAATCGGGCATCAGGAATCGCAACGATCTGACATAAGACAAAAATAAGATCAACAGGTGCCCCTGATAACACTAAACAAGATTAACGAAGAAACAAGTAAGCGGGGTGAAAGTGGACAGCGAAGCACATGGCAAACTGTCAATACAAAAGCCACGTGCTCCAACAAACAACAATGACAACAAAACACAGACAACAAACCCAGGGTGATCAGACCGTGGTCCTAACAGAGATGGCCTGGACAAGTTTCCTCTGCATCTTACAATAGTCAAGCAAGGGGGGTAATTATATTAATTCATAAATCAATACCATATCAGATGACAAAAATAAAATGTGATAATATGGGAAGATATGTAATTGTAAGGGGAACCAGAAACACTAAACCTAATTAATATCTACGGTCCTAATACAGATAATGCTGCATTTTTTATTAACATATTCCTTACTATTTCCTCACAGCATAGTCACTGTATAATGGGAGGGGACTTTAATTGTACATTAGATCCCAAAAAAGATAGATCTTCTGGAACAGATCGGTCACATAATCAAGGAAAGTACTGCATGATTTTATTAATGATTTTAATCTAATTGAGGTATGGAGAACCCAAAAGCCCACAGATATTCAGTCACTCATGTTACTCAAGTAGGCATAAGGCTTACTCAAGAACTGACTACTTTCTTATATCTGCACAGTCAAAAATTTAAAATTGTTGGTATGATAGTATGGTACTATCAGATCATCCTCTATATCTTTGTACAGATGGCTTCTAGAGTCGGGCACAAAGGAGATAAAATAAATGGTAATCCACAAGGAGTTTAATCGAAATCACTATATACAAGCAAAGGAACTAGGGAAAACACAGAGAGAAAAAACACCAAACACACAAGGGGAGGGGAGAGCCAGAAGGGAACCAGGATGCCAGGACAAACCCTCAGGGACCGGGAAGGAGACGATGGCGGAAGAAGCCCTGGAAGAGCCAGCAGAGACCCAGGATGGCAGGAACCAGGAAGGACTCTATTGGACCCAGGTGGAAGGAGCCATGGAGGGAACCAGAATGATGGAACCCAGGATTCCACAACATCCCTGATCTCACCTCGCAATTAACTTTGTCACAGACTTACCTGTATCAAAAGGTAACACTACTATATTTTTCCAAAGCATGTCATTTAATACCCCTGCCTAAGCTTCCCACAGCCTTCGAAACTGCTGAAAACCTCTGCAATCAAGATAATATGGGCTGCCTGAGGACATAATGTCAGACTGTGGGCCACTAATTAATTCCAGAGTAATTTGTAGGCAACAGGTTTGCAAGATGTTGACCATCAATGTCAGCCTCACATCAGGATACCACCCACAATCCAATGGGCAAGTTGAAAGGTTAAACCAAGAGTTGACTCACTTCCTTCGGACGTATTGTCACAACAACCAGTCAGACTGGAGTCATTATCTCCTATGGGCAGAATACATCCAAAATTCTATCCGCAAACCAGCCACCAACCTAACCCCATTTCAATGCATATTGGGTTTCCAATTGCCATTGTTTCCCTGGTCTGGCAAACCGTCTGATCTACCTGCAGTAAATGTCTGGCTCCAATGAATTGAGGAGATTTGGAATGCTGCCCACATCCATCTCCAGCGTGCAGTACGAAGAACCACTAAGCAGGCCAATCGTCGCTGTTCCCAACATCCTCTGTCACAGATCCGGTCTCTGTGGCTCCCTCTACAATTCCCATGACCCCGTACCTGGGCTACGCCCCTTCCAGGTGGCAGCAATATTTCAATCAAAAACTTTATAAATACTTACCTGTGTGGTTGTATCATTACTTGTTTTTTATGTAGTTTCAATACAAACTGTAAAAACTTAACTAGAAAAACTAGACTAACTATGTTTTCTCTGCCCTTTCTAATGAATATTGATTAGGTGAGTGTATCACACCTACAACTTCCCCTGTCACTGTCAATGGCCCATTCCTGCTACACAATGAGCCAATGAAGGCACTGATTGTCCACCCATTTACCATGTGAATAGTCGTTAAGACGCTGATGGTGTGTATATGTATATGTGTTTCTCCTTCATGTTTGATGAATATCTGAGGCCATTTTCATAATAATACTAATAACCACAATATTAACAACAACAGTTAAAACAAGTAGTTTATAGTTTATTAATAATACAACAAAATTGGTACAATTAAGCCCCAAATTGCTTTGGAGTTAAAACACAAGTATGCAAACAAGATATATGCAGTTTAGGAATACAAATAACCAATGATAATTCATCAGGTTTCTGTACCCTTTAAAGGAAACAATAATATTACTTTGTTGGTGTTATCAACTTTTAATATGATACATAAACATGAGTCAGCTTGTTTTTCAATTTAAAACCACTTTTAAAGAACTCCTCATTAAAAAAAATGCAATGTGCATTCACATTGTACCAGGACTTAAAAAGTGGGCTCTGACTGGTCTGCTTTAGTTATAAACAGTCCACTACCCATTCTATTTTCATATGCTGATACAGAATATAAATTATAATGTGAATTCTGTTCTTATTCAATACCTTACATAATATTTATTTCAGTTTTTCCTTTGGATAGCAAAGTGCTAAAGCCTTGAAAAATAAAAGAAGACCCTTAAATTTCTTTGTGTCTGTTTTGTACGCACAGAAAGTGCAACATTTCTGTGTTTTCAAAAATATACTCACTTGAATACATTATACATTAATAAATACACTATCAGTCATATACTCATCAGTCATGACTCACTATGGAACACAAATGAAAACAGCCATGCAGTACTGTATCAGCCTGGTAAAGTGAACATTCAAATAGAATCAGGCATGAAAAACAGACAGAATTGTGTGTTCAATTACAGTTTTTTTATGATTGCTTACACATTAATCTACATTACACACAAAAATCAAACAATGTCACTTCTTTGACATTTGAAGACACTGCTTTCCAAAATGTCACTCCTATAAACCAGTTCATTAAACATGGCTATCAGATGTCCAAATACACGAGGGAAAGACACAAGGTTTTAGTGAGCATTTCAGTGTTGTATTTTGTGTTGTTTGTTTGGGAGCAGAGCACGATCAGTCAGCTCTTGAGGCGGCTAATTGTCTGCATTGCGAGCTATTAAGCATGCGGGTGCTTTGCTCCAGGAGGGCTCTCTTTGATGGGGGAGCCCTCGCCAGAATTCCTCGCGGTGCTGGTCCTGCTTCCAATGAGGCGGAGCAGCGGCTACACTCGTGGGGTTTGCAGATGGACCTGATGGAGGGTATTGAGACAGGCTTGTCTCGCTCCTCGACTTCTATGCTATCAGTTATTTTTGACCTCAGGCTCAGTCAGGCGACTGAAGTTTAAGATGCTCATGATAAAGCAGGTCATATCTCAAATCAGATCCGAGGACTGGTTTGTTGCCATAGACCTAAAGGATGCCCATTTTCACTGTTTTCACATCCACATCCTTCCCCAGCTCAGGAAGTTTTTGAGGTTTGCCTTCAGGTGTGAAACCTACCAGTATCGAGTTGTTCCATTTGCCCTTAGTCCCCTCAGCTAGTTGGTTCAGGCATGGCCGGGCTGCGCCTTTACGCATTCCCCCCTATTGCTCTGCTCCCAGGAGTTCTTGAAAGGATTTGTCGGGACGTGGTATCTGTGCTCTTAATAGCCCTGTTCTGGCCGAGCTGAGAATGGTTCTTGGATCTCTTATTTCTCCTGAACGATTGTCCTTGGAGGATCCACTTGATCGTCCACCCTTGCCCAGATCTCTGGAACCTAAACTCTACTATCTAGCTATCTATTAACTGAGGTCGTTGAGACTAATCCTTCAATCTAGAACTCCTTCTACGAGGAAACTGTATGCCCTAAAATGGAAGCTTTTGTAGAGACCATCATTTTGACCCAGTCGACTGCCTTTTTAGTACAGTCCTGAAATTTTTGCAGTCACGATTCGAGGCGGGATTGACTCATTCCACCCAGTGCTTTCTGCTTACCACACCCCTATTGAAGGTTCTTCAGTGGATAGACACCCTTTGTCATGCGTTTCCACCGTGCGATCAAGTGCGATCTTGAGTCCCTTCGTGGGACCTGGCCGTGGTGCTTAATGCCTTATGTGCTCCTCCATTTGAGCCTATCTCTCAAATCTCTGATCTGCATTTGTCGGCCAAAGTGGCCTTTCTCCTAGCCATCACCTCTCTGAGGAGAGTTGGTGACTTTCAGGCCCTTTCTGTGGCCCCAACATATTTAGACTTTGCACCCGTTGGGCCGAAGTACTTCTATACCCGCGAGCGGGTTATGTGGCTAAAGTCCCTTCCTCCACCACACAGCCAGTCGTGCTCCAGGCTTTCTGTCCTCCTCCCTTCGGGGATCAAGACCAGGAAAATTTAAATTAGAAAAGTCTGTTTCAGCCCACACAAAGGGGTCAGCCTGCATCTAGGCAGACGACTAGCCAATGGATTGTTGAGGCAATCCGTATAGCTTATGAGTCCTCTGGACTTTCCCCTCCTTTGGGAACCAAGGCTCACTTTACTCAAGGTATGGCGGCCTCTAAGGCCCTTTCTGCAGGTGTCCCAATTCAGGACATCTGCGATGCTGGTGGATTGTCTACTCCTTTGACCTTGAAGGACTCCTGAACTCCTTGTTAGAATTTATGGCCTTGATGTTCAGGCCTCTACTAGTACCTCTGTCCTGACTCCCTGAGTTGGACTCAACATAGGGCAGGGGTCCCTTCGCTATGGTGTATACAGTTGGCATCTTGTTCCCAAAGCATTTCGATGCAGCTTGAGTTGCTTGGTGGGTTTGAAATTAATTACAGTTGTGTGTAACTGATTGAAACTGTGTCTGATTGTTTTAAACACTGTGTTAGTGAAATGAAAACAACATTTTTATAAATATGTGTATAGTTTTGAATAATGTGCTTCATTTTGCAAACAAACTGGGGTGTTCTGCAATATGGGTGTGGTGTCTGGTTAATTGTGTGATGTGTTGAGCCCTGTTTTCAAAATCGTGTGTAAACAAGGGTAAAACACTGCAAAAAGAGCCTGCTGGCTAAATGACAACCACAATCAAACTCACAGAATTTGACACCCCAAAAAATATCAATTGAAAAGTATATAACAACATAAACAGCATACATGCATCACATTGGTTCTCTCTGATTTATGTTTGTTTGGGTGCATGTGTGTAAGTACATTGCGTGCGTGAGTGGTGGTGAAGATTGTGCTGGATATCTACCAACCCCAGATTACTGGGCTGTTAAGCAGACACTGGCTGGTCTGCAGGGAATGGAGCTAGAGCGTCAGAGAAGTTGTACCACTTGTACTACAGGAACTCATGATTAGTGCTGTGTAAGTGGAATGATTTTGTATATTTTCCTAAACAATTAGTAAACAAATGTGGCAAGTATTTTCGTATTTTTCAGCTTTGAAAACTGAAGAAGCAGTTGCTGTGACCCGGCCTAAGGGGCAGCAGAGGATTATGGGAGTTGCTGTTTTTCAGTTGAATACACAAGGACCACCTCATTTTTTGTTGCAGTAAATAGTGCTAATAAATTTGTTGTTTATGCTTAGTCTAACTAAAATCTAACTGCATGGGTTGTATGCAATGCAATGTTTTTTTAAAGTGCACCTGTGAAATGTTTTATTTTCCTAACTAGCTCATGTGAAGCAAACCCACCCATTGGAGCTGTACACTGTGGAACTGACCAACGCAAACATTTCCAAGCGAAATAGAAATAGGGTTAAAAATTTTAAACAAAAAAAGCAATTATATGTAAAGGTAAATGTGCATATACACATGTGATTGTGTAATTGTGTATGGTTTCACAGATGCAAGGATACAATATGTGTGAATGTTTATTATTTATGACATCAAAAGACAGAGTTGAAGTAGATGACACTGTATGTATGTGTGATTGTACTTAAAGTCAGGTTCTGTCCTTGTGCCTCTGTTTCCTGAGGGCTTGGAATCCAAGAGTTGTATACTGGGGCCTGTGAAGCGCTCCACTCCTCTGTAGGAATGTCACCTCCCGCCCTGGGCAGTTTTGACAAACAGAGTATATATTGATACATGATAAAGTATGCTAGAAATCACCCCACTGCTAAAGGCTACTATAGTTTTAATATCATCATTTGAATTAACAAGCATTCTGTGCAGGAATAATGAGTCTTCATTATTCAAAACATCATCCTTAGCTGTAGAGCTCTCGGGCTATTACACCATGAGAACTTAATGAAGAGAAGATAAAGAAGGGTTGAGATAAAAGTTTCAATGGCCTCACTCAGTAACCAGAATTAAATTTTAATGCAGGGTGGGAGGTGATGGATGGCTGGACTGAAACTCATGCCTGCTAAGGTGGAGCCATCTGATAACTGCGCACACGACTTACAGATCCCATGCATACCGATAACAGTGTTTTTAGATATTGGTATTATGATTGATGTAATCTGAGTCTGTGTGAAAGGTTTTATTGCTAAAAACCTGTGTAAAGCATTATTTTACCCATAAATGAAAAGCAGTCCATACAGTGCATTCAGAAATTATTTATTGTGCATTCTATTATTATTCTTTTTTCACTTTCACAGGTTTTCACTGGTATTGGAAGTAGATTAATGTGAAATCATTACATTTTGTTTAAAAGATATTCATCATAGATACTTTATTAATCCCCTGATGGGAAATTAGTAGCATAACTTGATGTTTTGGTATATACATCACATGAAGTTATGTCTACAGAAGATGTGAAATATACAGTATGTTGTATGGACATGACAATTTTTTAAAAAGCTTTTTATGTATTTTTGGAGATTGACAGAACCAATCCTCATTCACAAACAGTGTGACAACGCTACTCTTTAAAAATTGACATGAAAATAAAGACATAAAAATCAAATGAGATTAAATATATGAGGGTTGAATGTTTTCACTTTTTTCGACAGTTAATACCTGCTGAATTCTGTTGATGTGTGGATGTAGGTGTGAGTGTTTTGAAAGTAATAGGGTTTATCATAATATTAATTTGTATGAGAAATTCTTTATATTTTTTCATTAGCCAATTTTTAGCCAATAGTCTTTTTGCCATTTGCCAATTGACTAACGACTGTATCAGGAAACTCTCTGCTTGATGTAAAATAAATTCTCTCACACTATCCATTATCATGGCATTTATACAACATACATGTTGTACCATATTGTACAAACATATTGTACGTTACTGTTACACACTACAATAAAAATGATTTCACAATTAGCAAAACCGTACACTCAAGAAGCAAAACATCTCTCCAGATTTTCACAATCATTAGCACAAATTCAGCCCAGCACCTTTTGCGAAACACTACACACAGTGATTTGCAAAATGCTACACACAATTTAGGCAGAGTTAAACATTATGATGTCACATCCTTTAATTACAAAGGCTTTCAAAATTACCACTCCTGCTTATTTGAAAACATCAGGTGGGTATAAGCACTATTAAAAGGCAGCAGGTGAGATCACCTGTTTTTACTGTAACAAAAATGGAAGAAGCAGCTAGAAGAAGAGGAGGGAGAAATGTAATTGGGCACAGGGCTATTACCAATTTGCCAGGGCAGCATGGGGGTGGCATCACCCTTTGCACTACCATTACCCGGAATGGGTTCCTCCACCGTCATGCCAATATGGGTCCCTATAACACTATTGAAATTCTTGCATTTATTGACAAATTGATTAACATTATAACAGCATTAAACCAAGTGCAAACCATCCCTAACCCAGTACATTGTTCAAAATTGATCTCACCAGCATCCTCAATTCACTGTCCTGTACCTTCCGCCATACTCCCCCTTTCTGAACCCAATCCAGATGTTTTTCTTATGATGGCAGAAAAAATTGTACTGTATTTCGTTTATTGTCTAGAGTTGTTGCAGCCTGAGTGTCTGATTATCGCTGTGCGCAGCCTGATTGTTTTGTGTTTTTAAGCAGCGCTGATCGACATTTCATTTTGTGATACCTCGTTTGGTATGTTTTGTCTCCTTTTGTGACCAGCATTGTCTTGTTCAGCCTTGTCTTGTCGTGGTTATTTGTCATCCGGGTTATGTTAGTTCTGGGAAGTTTCCCTGTGGTTTAGTTTCTAGTTTTGTTAAGTATTGCAGGTACTATGTGCAAGATTTATATTAATAATAAACTATTTAAATGCTAAATGAAACTAAACTAAATACAGTGTATATTTTGCTAAAAGCAATATTAACAATTTTAAAAAAATCCTAAACTAAGTTAAATGAAAGATTATACAGACTATCCTCAGGTGTAATAAATGAAATACATGTTGACAGGAGAAAGGAAAGCATCCTTGCTCTCCGGCTTTTACAAGGGTTTCCCTGTGGTTCAGATTATCATTCAAGTAAAGCAACAGCATCTGTGTTTGCTTTAGAAAATTACTTACACCTTGTCACCATACATCAGCCTCTATACATATGCTGCCAATGTGCATTTCACTATATAAAATGCTTATGTTGGGCTGTATAATCTTTTATAAAATAACCAATGAATGCCTCTACTAGCACAATAAACTTGGACATCAAACTCAGGTACTTTATGGAAAAAGAAAATCATTTGAGTGTGTTGAGCTCAGCAGTTTTACAGCTTTACCAGAGTGCATTTCACATTTCAAAGAGTGGTCTTTGCTTCTCTTTACTCCCATAAATGATCTCCCTCCATAACACTATTTATGATGGTCAAACAACCATAATTAAACAGAGACATGTGTTACTTTGGATTGCCCAGAACAGAAATACTTGACAGGACGTAGACATTTAGTAGACACAGTCTGCATTCCTGATGCAGACAGAAAAGACAAACATTTGTTAATTATATTCAAAATTCTTCTAAGATGTTCACTGTTGACATGGCACTTGACATTTCAATTGAAAAAAGTGTGCCTAATTTTTAAAAGTCTACAGGGTGTTTTGTAAAGTTTGAACTCTACACATGTGCTTAAGCATTGAGCAAGAGTTATTACTGTTGAAATCTGGCATATGGTACATGGCATACAAGAAAATATATAGGCAAAGTGTATATATATTGGCAAAGTGTAGTCTAAAGGGATTTACAGCATCATGAATGATGAATTTGGCCCATTGCATCATTTCAGTGGGATTTATTGTTGTGGTCCACATAACAATAGCTAAAGAGTATAGCAGCTAAAGAGTGCTGCTGACTTCTGAATCCAAGTGACCTAACAGCAAGCATTCATAAGGTCCAAACAGATGAAACTATAAAACAGACCAATTCATGGCAGGACTACAAGCCTAAATTTTTTTCTTTTTCTCATATACACACTTTCCTCACCTGACCAGCCCGTGAAACTGGCTCTGAAAATAAATAATTTCCTCGTTGGTGTCAATCAAATTTTTAACCCTGTTAGGGGCCGTTCTTATCAAACTTATAACCAGATTTCATCCCTTTTGAAACTCAATGACAAGCCATTCTTAAAGCTCTGCTGGAATTACGGGTTGATTTGGTTAGTTCTGGAATCATTTGACAACCACAAGCTTGTGTACAGGTATTTGATTTACAACGAAGAGGAGTGGCTGGCACAGAACAGCGTCTCCAGAGAGAATCTTTCTTCTGAGTTCCACTAAAGTTATAAGCAGTTGTTGTTTAACTGGATCAGATCAGTGCCACACAGCTTCAGGCCAGAACAGGAGCCACAGCAGATCATGTGCTTTGTCATTGGAACATTTTTGTCTGCATCCCTTGCCCCTATCGTGCAATTAACAGTTCATTTTGTCCACAAAGGCACCAAACAAAGAGGAAAAAGTAGAATGTAAATGTAAAAGTGTATGCTACCATAAATATAAGGATAACATACACTACATAAAAAAACATAACAATATACATTATGCCAGTGTGACGTGCACTATATTCCATGTTGTCATAGAATATGATCAATATGCTAGCATCTGTGTGACATTGTGTAACTTTGTATGAGTAAATTCAAACATTCTAAGATCTCAGTTTGTTTCCTTTTGTTAATAGAATACAAATTACATATTTAAGTAATTAAGTCAAATTCCAGTCTTACTGCATTAAAATTTCAGGTTATTTTGAGAAAAAAACACCTTCCTGTAGCTCAGCTGAACTGTGTTTAATTACATGGAATAACATATACTTACAAAAATGCATATCTGGAATAAACTGTAATTTGTTTTGGAATAAAATTACAATTGGAATAAAAAAAGATCAGCCAAAGGCAAACATTTTATAGTGAGATGTGTATGGTACATGGTAGTAACACATCTTCCTCCACAATATTCAGGCTATATTGTCAGGCGCGGGTCTCGAACCCGGGTCTCTGGCACTGACGCCACACCACTGGAGATAGGGGGTGGAACCCAAGAACGAAGCACAGGAGGAGGAGCTGGCAGGGATGTGTGTTTATTAAAAAAAAACTAAAACTTTACAAAACAGACAGGATTAAAAAAAAAAGGAATGCACACTAGAAAAATAAAACTTAACAAAACAAGAAACAAACAACGGGCAACTAAACTCTGAAAAAGAGAACACAGTACACAGCTGGACTCGAGTAACATCGACACACAAAAAACACCACAACATCAAAAATGTTGCAGCACTGATCCGAAGATCAGCGCTGCATATAAACAAAACAATCAGGCTGCGCGCAGCTGACATTACTCAAACAATAACGAAAAGAACCAAAACAAACAACAACAATGACACCTACAGTACAGAGACACTACAAAACAAGATAGTGTCACGCATGAGTCGTGACAGTACCCCCCCATAAGGAACGGCCCCAGAAGGGCACCACCAAAATTTTCCCCATGGAAGCATGGTGGCTCTGGCTCGCATAGAGGTGGCTCAGGGTCGCACGGAGGCAGCTCGGGCACCGCCGGCCTGGGCACTGGACTCCGGCTCAGACACTGGACTGGACTCCGGCTCAGACCACGGCAGCCCAGAGCACCCTCCAGTCAGCCTGCCCCAGAGCGCCCTCCAGTCAGCCTGCCCCAGAGCCCAGCGCCAGAGCCAGCCTCAAGTCTGGATGCTCCCAGAGGCTCTCAAGGCCCAGTCTGGGCAAGCCGACACCCAGTCTGGGAGAAGCCAGGGCAGAGCCTGACACCTCTGCTTCCGAGTCCTGAGAGATGGAGCTGGGGTTCGAGCCAGAGTCCAGTCCAACAGAGGCTGGACTCTGTTGGACTGGCTGCGACTGGCAGAGCCGGGGACCGGACTGGACCCTGGCTCGGACCCCAGCTCCATCTCTCAGGATTGGACCCTGGACTCGCCGGACTGGGCCCTGGACAGGACTCTGGCATGGACCCCAGCTTTGCCAGTCTGGACCCCAGACAGGACTCTGCCTCTGTTGGACTGGACTCTGGCTCAGACCCCAGCTCCATCTCTCGGGACACAGAAGCAGAGGTGTCTGGAGGGGGCTCTGACCTGGCTTCTCCCAGACTGGGTGTCTGCTTGCCCAGACTGGGCCTTGAGAGCCTCTGGGAGCATCCAGACTTGAGGCTGGCTCTGGGGCAGGCTGACTGGAGAGAGTGCTGGGCTCTGGGGCAGGATGACTGGAGAGGGCGCTCTGGGCTCTGGGACAGGCTGACTGGAGAGGGCGCTTTGGGCTCTGGGACAGGCTGACTGGAGAGGGCGCTCTGGGTTCTGGGAAAGGCTGACTGGAGAGGGCGATCTGGGCTCTGGGACAGGCTGACTGGAGAGGGCGTTCTGGGCTCTGGGACAGGCTGACTGAACCAGACCGTGTCCCAGAGATCGGGCTCTGGATCAGGGATGTATCCAAATAATAAAAAAAACGCCTCCACGAACGCCGCATATGACTTACAGTGTGGATCTTCAGCCATCCACAGGGCCGTAGCCCAGGACAGAGCCTTGCCCGTGAGGAGGAGGAGAGTGTAGCCAGCCTTGGTTGTGTCTGACTTTACAACTTTACAAACTTTACAAAAACTTTACAAAACAGACGGGATTATAAAACAAAAGAAATGCCCAGCAGAAAAATAAAACTTAACAAAACAAGAAACAAACCATGGGGAACTATCTCCCGTAAACAGGGCAACTAAACTCTGAAAAAGAGAACACAGAACACGGCTGGACAAGACTAGGCTGAACTCGAGTAACATCGACACACAAAAAACACCACAACATCAAAAATGTTGCAGCACTGATCCGAAGATTAGCGCTGCATATAAACACAAAACAATCAGGCTGCGCGCAGCCGATAATCAGACACTAAGGCTGCGCACAGCTGATATAACTCTAACAATAATGAAAAGAACGAAAACAAACAACAACGACGACGACAGAGACACTTCAAAAAAAGATACTGTCACGCGCGAGTCGTGACATATATATATATGCAGTATTTTTTTTGGCTGTGGTAAAAGGTCAGTAGGTCAGATCTAGCTTATATTTATATATAGTTAAATTTTAACAATAAAAAAGAAAGTGAAATATTTTAAATGTAAACCTTAAATGTAAGGTTTAGTATGCAATGTAGCCTGCAATTTTCTCTAAAACACAAATGTCAAATAGTGTGGCACATTGTTTGCAGAGTAGCTGGTAGCTTATCTTTTGAGCTCTTTTTGTCTTGTTTGGACCAACCATCGCCTTAGGGGAAATCCAAAAACAACAATCTAAGGAGCAGCTTCAGTTGAAAGCTGAAAGAGCAGGTGTTCTTTATTAGGATCTTTAGAAGTGGGGGAAGACATTTACATACACAGGACGTATTTTACAGGCAATGAAACACAGAAACACTTTCGGAGTGACCCAGCCGCTTTAAATAGTCTTTTATATGCAGTGTGTGAAACTGGATAAAATCATCTTTAATCGAATGAGCTGATATACATGAAAGGATAAAGAGATACACAGATACAGTGTTGAGAAGCAAGTAACTAACATATCTGTTTGCATCAATAGCAAACAATAGCTCAAACTGTTTTTGGTCTCTCATATACTTAGATAAGGGATTAATTTAAAAAAAATCAAGGATGTTCCTTTGGATAAAAAAATTACTAATTTTGTCCAATAAAATTCTTTCCAGAATTAAAATGTTACCCTCAATACTAGAAACAGCAAGAATAAAAACATGTCACTGCTGTAAAAGACTATTGGCTATCCAAATGTCTTCTTTCAAAAGGAAATACATGAACACAGAAAGAACTGTACCCATAAAGCCATGCATGGACTCTTTAAATGCTTTACTTCCAAGAATAATATGGTTGGTATGGTATTATCAATTTGGTCTCTCTAACTAATATATGTAGCTTTCAATTTCTGAAAATCTTACGGAAATCTTTCCGTGCTCATGAAAAAATATTACTGAGAGGTTAAAATTATCTGCCTTCATCAAACACAGAAAAGCTTCATTTTCACACATGGATTGTCTTGATCTAACCACTTTAGGTCTTTAAAATGTGCTGAAGAAGACTCAAATAAAAATTAACAAAAATTAATGCAACTCAGAAAATATACTGGCTTTGCCATATAAATTGCAATGGCCTATCTCGCTTAATATGATACTTGTCATCTGTCATATTAATTGACTAAAGGTCTCATTGCTGATGACTGATGAAAATATTTATCATATACTCAATGAACATGTCAGTGAACATCAAAATCAGAACAAAATTATATTCTTTCTACTGTAAACACAGCAAACATACAAACACAAAAATACTGTATAAAATACATACACTTACAGTAACTGTAGGAACAAACTAAAGCAACAATACAGTTTTTTTCAATTGCTTAAACACACCTTGATTTTCAAACCCCTTCACACAATTAGCACAACACTACACAAAAGTTGTACATCACCTCAGATAATTTGCAAAATGGAACTCTTTTGTCAAAACTATACAAAGTCTTATATAAAAAAAATTTCTGGTCATAATAAAAACACAACGATCATAAGGTCTGATTCTGTTCAAACACTCCTGTACTCAACCTAAAACACTTTTGGCATTTAAACAGAGAAAGTGTAAAAATAAATTCACCAATATTATATGACACCATTTGTGCAGACTACTGAAAATATTTATTTATTTATCATTTCAACAAAGCATTCATAAAAAACTTTCCCAGATTTCAAGCAGTATTACTGAACGTACCATTGTACTATACAGCTTACAGTCATACTATAACATAAATTACATATCCAGTTCAGAACCAAAAAAATATCTCAGCCTAGCTGGATTTGGCCATCATCAACATCACAGGCTATATTTTTATTTGCAATGCAACATGGGAAGAATCGTTTAGGTGATGAATCCACCCTTGTATGGATGCTGCTTCAATTTGATCACAGCCTGTGTCTTAATTTTAGCGTGTAAGCAATTGAAAAAAATAAGTTGTAACAATAACTTGAGGCATCATGTTTTCTTGCTAGATCTGTCCATATGACTTTGTCAGCGTCATATCTTTATAGGCAAGGCAAAGAGGGAAGAAGACCCTGCATCAATTAGATCACAGGCCTCCTCCATGGCTTAAATAAGGCATATCTTGACACAGGCCTGAAGATAGAAAACTTTTGTTGAAAACTCACCTGTAAGCACCTTACACCTAATCGTTGATGCCATGTTTGTTAAATTGGTTATAGGGGGAAGTTTTTTGAAAAGCAGTGCCTTAAAAGGGCAAGGCAGTTTCATTATTTTAGATTTCTGTGTGTAACGTAGAGAAGTGTGTTCAGTGTTTTGCAAAACAATATAATCTGAGAAGTGCTTATAGTTGTGCAGATCCGGGCTGAGGTTTTGCTCCTTGAGCGTAAGGTTTAATTAACTGTGTATTATTTTCAATTTTAATGTGTAAGTGATTGTAATATTTATAATAAAAAATTATTTTATGATGTTGTATAAAATTTTTAAATGATGGCACAACAAATGTGCACTGTAATCAAAGTTAAAGGTGGTCAAACTAAATATTAGAGCACGTGCCTTTTTGTTTTCAAAGCATTTACATCATTAAATGTGGAATGTAAAACATGGAATGTTTTGCATTTGATTATGTTGAAAATGCTCCTGTCTATGTGTACCAAAGACAGTCGTGTGAATAAAATACATTATCATTGTGTAATCTGGGCTTTATTGTGACCATGGATTCAACTTTAAATATCAAACAAAGCTGCAAAGCTTTACCACCCACAACTGTCTGTCATGCACTGCATACTGCCTACTAGTTTTATTTTCACCATTACTATTCTATACTACTATACTATATATATTAATGAACTTATGAAATTAAAGAGATAGTTTCACCCAAAAATGAAAACACTTTTACCATTTACTCACTGTTTTTTGTCTTCCGAAGAATACAGAATTCCTTTTTTGGAACAACAAAGTCATAGAGGTTTATAAATATCAGAAGGTAAGTAAATGATGAAAATAACAATTGTAACTGATTTTGTGTGAAAATGCCTAAAATGTTCATAGCCTGATCACATAATGAGTCATGAAAAAGATCATGTGTAATTACTTTTGCTTTATTAATTACTTCAGAAATAGAAGGTCGAGTTCACTGGTGGGCAGTACAAAATATCAACCTCATTGAAAATTCAGCCTAATTGCAGGCACTTATATTAAAACAATTCCGTAATTTATGGAATAAAATCACTTAAAACATTTAGGGTAACTTAAGCTACTTTGAAATGCTTTGAGAACTCATCCAGCATAGCATTATAGGCTCTGAATCACATGTGAAATCTGTCCAGTGGAAGGTGATTTTTTCACAGATCTTCACACTGACGTCTCTAGATCAAGGGGAAGAACATAGATATTTTATATCTTTAGCCCTGCTGCTGATAACTATGGCAATGTGGTGGGACTGAACGGGCATGAGTATAAGCGATACCTGTCCCCTGTAAGGCATCAACCTTAAAGCAACTGTCCCTGCCCTCTAAAGCTCTGCGCACCACCTCAGAGCTCATGGTCAGGTGGGATATGGCTGCAGGTCAGGCTGCTGTGGGCCTGCACACCATAGGTGTGTTACAGGCCTATCAGGCCGATCTGCTTAAAGAGATTGATAAGGGCAAAGACCTCACATCTAAGGATGTAAGTGAGCTAAGGTGGATCACTGACGTTATGCTGCCACCAAGGAGACCACTCATGCAATAGACCAGTCTATGGTAGCCTTGGTGGCTGTGGAAAGGCATTTATTGTTGTCCCTTTGTGATATAAGGGAAAAGACAGGGTCTTCCTTTTGAATGCCTTGCATTCCTTTTGGAGCCTTTTGGTCTGTTTGGCATCTCCAACAGGTTCCAGGAGACCTGCAAAGAAGTGTTGTATGTTTGCAAAGTTCCTCCCTCATCACTCTTAATCTCATGAGGCTGTAGGGCTGGAACAGCTTTGGCTATGTGCTAGCTCCAGATACAGGGAAGCTTAGAAACAGTGTTGTGCCCCTTAAGGGTGCAGGTGACACAAAGCTCGGGCTGAAATCAGGGAAATTAAGGCAGGATCTGAGGACCATTCTTATTTTCAAGAGGGTTTTGACCAAGCTATCTTCAGTCAGGACCCCAGAGGGCAGCCCCATCTGGGAGCAGCAGGTTATGGATGCTATAGTACAGACTTGTCCAAAACTTTGATTTTCTCCTAATTGCTATGCTTCCAGGTCTTCCAGGTGAGAGAATTCACCAGGATATAGTATTTGTGCTATTAGTAGCCCCATTTTAGCCAACCCGAGCAAGGTTCTCAGATCTGGTAGAATTTCTGATTCTTTCGATCAATGAATTTCTGTTGGCAATCACTTCTCTGAGGAGAGTGGGTGAACATCAAGCCCTTTCTGTGGCACCTTGATATTTAGACTTTTTGCCTGGTTCAGCCAAAGTTATTTTATACCCAAGTCAAGCTTTTGTTTCTAAAGTACCCTCTAATGTGCTATTGTAGCTCATGTAGCTCCCTTTGGGTCTCCCGGAAAGGGAGCATGATGCATTTATCTACATGGCTGCCCTGTGTAGAAAAACTTTCCAGCTCTTTGTCTGCTAAGTGCATAAATGTGTTCTCCCCGCTACCAGGCAGACCTGTCATTTGCATCTCTTATGAGTCCTCTGGTATTTCCACACGTAAGGGGACCAAAGCTCACTTTAATGCAGGTGTCCCAATTAAGGACATCTGTGATGCTGAGGAATGGTCCACTCCCTTGACTTTTGTGAGGCATTATGGCCTTGATAATCAAGCCACTCCTGGCTCTTTTATTCTCATGCCCTAACTGTGCAATTTCATACAGGGAAACCTTCAGTATGGGATAGTGGGCATCCCGTTCCCAAAGCAGATGAAGCCCAAGTTCCTGAAAGGGAACGTCTCAGTTTACACGTCACCTAGGTTCCCTGACACTGTGTCTCTGGCCATACTTCCAGTACCCCTGTCTGCTTCATTCTTTTCAAAGCCACTGGTTTGCTCAGCCCAAGCGCCTTTAAAGCTTCCCGATCATGGTGGCACTTGCTGTCTGAACAGCAAAAGATTGTCACTGAGTGTCAAATGGTAAGTGTCATACCATGGATCTCAAGTAAAAACATAACAATTTTCATATCCTATGTCATTGTTTTGTAACCATAATAGTTAAATCTGAAATGGGTACAGCAAAATAAGCACAGAAACTTTTGACATGTATTGTCTATTTTTACCATATTTAATGAAATATAAATGTTTGTTTATTTTCACGATTACATTGCTAAGGGGATTGCTAAGTGTGCTGTGCAGAGACACACAAAGCTTTAGACTAAACTAATCCTAGGCCTGTATCTAATTTGTATAAAATATGACAAATACATATTCGTATATATTATATGATGGTAACAACGACAGAGAAATACTCTGTCATACTTAGAAAAAGACAAGTACAGTCCAGCTGTCACATTTTGTGTTCTCTAAGAGAAAGGAGGCGGACCCAAATGCTGGGTTTTCTCTTTTTTTATTGTCACGAGGCATGGTCATACAGGCAGGTGTAAATAACAGGCAGAGCAGTGTCAACAGAGGCAAATCCAACACTCTGCAAACCAGTACACAAAGCAAGGGTCAGGGCAGGCAGCAAAACATCAAAATCCAAAAAGCAGAGCAAAATCCAAAACCAGGTGATCCAAAACACAGAGAACACAGAGAATACAAAGAAACACAGGGATCACAGTAGCAACTTCCTGTTTGCTGGCATGCTGTTATATAGCCAGTTATAAACAGACAGCAGGTATGTTGTCCCTTTAATTAAAATAATCACATCAGGTGAGGGAACAAGTGTTAATTTAGTTAAGGCTTAATTTTATATGGCACTGTTGATCACAAGAACAGGCAGAGACAAGACTAAAATTGTCATACATACAAATATGCTAATATGTATATTTAATATGTATACATAAATATATACAAATATGTAGTATAGTATTAGTATTGTTTTTTGTTTACGCTATAATGATACTTACTAAACATGAAACTGGAACATGAATTTGTATAGAATTTGTATAAATAATCTCAAATCCAGAGCAGAGATTTTAAACTTTTCATTTCCAGCACATGCTGATGATGAATATCTGTATTGTGTTAAGATTCTTAACACAACATTGTGTTATTCTAAGCAACACATCACAGACACACAGAAACAGGTTATTATCATAGGCATGTTATAAAGTCTGAGAGTGGGGCGGGTGAAGGCCAACTGGCAGCGAGTTTTACCTGCAGCTAAACTCAGGGGAGGGGCGGGAGAGGGTAAGCGCATAATCAAGCCCAGCACTCAATTAGACACTCCAGCTGCTCATGCTAGAGGGGCCCCGAAACACCTATCACTAACCCCAGACGCACTTGCTTGCTGCTCCTCTTAAATTTGCACCACTTCAGTGGCGTTCCCCTTTCTGCACTTCATACATGCCAAAACTAAGAGAATGCATTATCAGAAATCTTAAATGTAAGTATGTGTGGAGATACACAACAGTGGAAGTAGATTATGTAAATCTTATGTAGATTGTATTTCCAACTTGCAGACCTTATACATCTTCCTACAAGTGTTTTATACATATGCAGCATTTATAGGAATTGCTTACTGAAAACAGTTGTGTGTAATAATAATTATAACAGTCTATATAATCAGAGTACCCACAAAAACAATACTCATAATGCAGCATGGAACCACAAATTTTTTTGTGGTGAGGTTTTTGCCAAAAAAAGGGTGAGGTTTAATCTCTGTTCCTTGTTTAACGGGTGAGTGAGAGAATCCAGAATTTTTTTTATAATTATACAGTACAGGCCAAAAGTTTGGACACACCTTCACATTCAATGTGTTTTCTTTATTTTCACAACTATTTACATTGTAGATTCACACAGGAGACATCAAAGATGTGAATGAAAACATGTGGAATTATGTACTTAACAAAAAAAGTGTAAAATAATTGAAAACATGTCTTATATTCTAGTTTCTTCAAAGTAGTTACCTTTTGCTCTGATTACTGCTTTGCATACTCTTGGCATTCTGTTGATGAGCTTCAAGAGGTAGTCACTTGAAATTGTTTTCCAACAGTCTTGAAGGAGTTCCCAGAGATGCTTAGCACTTGTTGGCCCTTTTGCTTTCACTCTGCAGTCCAGCTCACCCCAATCCATCTCGATTGGGTTCAGGTCTGGTGACTGTGGAGGCCAGGTCATCTGGCGCAGCACTCCATCACTCTTCTTCTTGGTCCAATAGCCCTTACACAGCCTGGAAGTGTGTTTGGGGTCATTGTCTTGTTGAAAAATAAATGATGGTCCAACTAAATGTAAACCGGATGGAATGGCATGTTGTTGCAGGATGCTGTGGTAGCCATGCTGGTTCATGATGCCTTCAATTTTGAATAAATCACCAACAGTGTCACCAGCAAAGCACCCCCACACCATCACACCTCCTTGTCCATGCTTTACAGTGGGAACCAGTAGAATCCATCTGTTCACCTTTTCTGCATCGCACAAAGACACGGCGGTTGGAACCAAAGATCTCAAATTTGGACTCATCAGACCAAAGCACAGATTTCCACTGGTCTAATGTCCATTCTTTGTGTCCCTTGGCCCAAACAAATCTCTTCTGCTTGTTTCCTCTCCTTAGCAGTGGTTTCCTAGCAGCTATTTGTCCATGAAGGCCTGCACTTCGCAGTCTCCTCTTAAC